>MU719185.1:5499-106356 GCA_026770625.1 Nicotiana glauca | reverse complement strand
TAAATACGAGTGCACATTTATGTGACCCAAATCCAAATCTCAACGAAGTCGAAATGTGTTAAAAGCTACGGGTGTACTGGTACGGCGTGGTTAAAAATATATTTTTACGACGTTGTAATTCTTATAAAATAAATAATAAATATAATAAAAGCGGGTTATTAATAAAAGGCAGGTAAAAATAGAACATGTATTGAAATCAGATAAAACCAAATACGACAGTTGAGCGACCGTGCTAGAACCACGGAATCCAGGAATGCCTAACACCTTCTCCCGGATTAACAGAATTCCTTATCCGGATTTCTGGTTCGCGGACTGTTAACCGAGTCATATTTTCGTTGGTTCGGGATTCAATCGGTGACTTGGGACACCATTAATCTCCCAAGTGGCGACTCTGAATAAATAATAATAAATTCCGTTCCGAATGTCCGTTAATTGGAAAAACTCCTTTACGCCCTTCACGGGGGTGTATTACAACACGTAAAAAAGGAGGTGTGACACTCTCTAATCTTCGACTTTAGCCCAGCTTTGTGGACGCATAATTCATGTGCGCTCCGCACTTTGTGTAAATCTCTTTTAAATTCTTCCTCTTGGTTTACTGCCGCATATTGAATTCTGCAGCCACAACATTCCTTCTGTGGAGCACACATTTATGCTTCTACATCTTTTATTGCCTTGTGCTTCAGACTACGATTTTTTGAGTCGAATTTCATCTCGGGATACAAACTTCCAACATTCCTATTATTTTGCATAATTTTATTAGTTTCGGGAACATAATCAATGCTTTTAGACTAAAATAAAAGTTAAAAGGTGCTAATAAGCAGTCAAAATCCCCACTTATCAGCCTTCAACATCTCCACCTTTTGGTTATTCTTTAGTTATAAAGAACTCGGAACCAGAACAAAAAGAGTCGGTAGCATCAGGCTTGACTGGAAGACCCCTTCTGGCAGTTGTCTCCAACTCACAGACCTTTGTGATTTCGACATCAAAATCAATAATGCATGTTTTGGCCTCTTCCAAGATTTTTCTCTTCATGCTATACATAGAATATATTTTTTCGATAATGAGGGAAGTCGCTCGATGCTGGAGTTCTTTTTTAACACGGTCAACCTCAGTTGAAAGGATATTCCACTCGAATCTAGTGGCCTGGACGCTGACATCGAGGTCGCGGACAATGGAGTTGAAGACTCTATTGTGCTCTATGACTCTCTTATGCCTCTCTTCCAAACGGTCATACTTCTCCTCCGCAACAGTGACTTCTTCAGCTTTGGAGTTTAGGGACGCCTCTAAGTTATTCAATCTTTTAGTACAGGCAGCATCGCGATCAGATGCAACAAGAACGACATTATGGACCTCAGCAAACTTTGCCCTAGCTTCTTCAAATTGTACCTTTAACTGGGCAGTCTCTTGGCTAAGGGTCACTACCTCTTTCTTGCTTTGCGCAACCGAGCCTCCAATTCAACGGCCTCAGCAACTTGTGCTTCTAGTTTCCAGGAGAGGAGCAGTAAATTGATCTCGCTAGGCTAACAATTGATCCGGTTCGAAGGTAAGTTCCTCCTTATCAAGAATCAACCTCTGAAGGCCATTTGAGTCAAGGAAGCCTACAAAATAAAAATGTAAACTCAAAGCCCTGCCATAACAAGGATGGAAGAAATAGCAGAGGAAACAAAGATTATATCTCCCAAGAGAGTTTGTATTTTATTCCTGTCTTATTCTGAAACTAGAGGATTCAGATAGTTAGAAAGTTCCTCTGGCCTGGACAGCAAATGGCATCCGGTAAAAACCGAGAGGGTGACACTCCTCCTCCTTTGGGGATCTTCGGATGGGCAGAAAAATAATGCCTAAAATTCCCATGAACTGGGGACTGGGAAAGAGGGACATCTTTCTCTCGGGAAACTGCAGCCAATGGAGATGATGTAGTAGTTGTTGGTGCAAAGGAAGAGTTGGTGAAGAAGGAGATGAAGATGGTAGCATTATAGGGTGCGAAGAAACTACAGAAAAAATAGTGGTAGATGTTGGTTTCTTATTAACCAAAGACGAGAGAAATATGGTACCCAACCTCATGGTGCCGGGAATAGTGATTGGGTCTCGAAAGCGAGAGTTAACATCTTCCACTATAGCAAATTCCCCTAGAGCATCATGACATCGTCCTTAGTTGGCGTAACTATATCAACAAACTAAGCATTTTGTTGAGCTTATGAAGGTCATAATCTTCTATGTAAAGAAGCTCCTTCATCACTAGCTTGTCTATCATCGTCGATCACCATAGTCTCTATGGTTGGCTCGGTCGTGGCGCTCGTCACCACAGCATCTGTGGAAAGCTCGGGCAAGAAAACCTTTGCCTTTATTTTCTTCCATGGCCATGGAGGAACGTCACCATATTGGTTGCTTGTTCTCCAATAGGGGACTCCGAGAAGAAGCACTTTCACCAGAAGCGGGCCCCGAGACACCTATTCGGGTGAAAGCCTGCTGCAGTAGCCTCGCCTCATCAACCCTAGGTAGTATCCACCGAGTTGCTGAAATAAGTGAAAAAAGAAAGATTAGTAGCAGCTTGGGGCGATCTTTAATTAGAATAAAAGATAAACGGTGAACTTACGAGTTCGGTTCCATAATTCTTGAAAGGATGGAGCCGTGGCCGGGATGATGTCCATGATGGCAACCGCAACTAACCATTCCATCCACCCATAGTCATTTTCATTATCCATGTTGGTTAACCAAGCATTGTGGCTACATTTGCTGAAATTATCATTCCTCCGTGGTAAATTTTGGTGGAATAACGGTTTAGTAATCGATCCAGGGATAGCTCTTCTCCCGTTTCTTGGCATAACGCCAAAGACAAGCAAATTTCCTCCACATTGAAGGACTTACCTGTGCCTGGCATACCTTGTAATGGATGCAGAACCCCACGATAACGGAGTCAAGCTCCCCGCTGAAGGAGAATGGTCCCAAAGTGAATAGATATGTGTAGAAATACATGAAACCCTTCTTGGGTAAGGTTATTCGCACCGCCATGTCAGGAGCGATGATGATTAAATCATGACAACGATAGTATTCCTTCATAGTAGAAATGCTGGAAGGACATATGGAAGAAGGATAGATGCTAACAGCCTATGTGCGAGGGTTAGCGGAAGGATACTTCTCTTTGAAGTCCTTAGTTGTGATGAGTTTTCTTGGAATGATGGTGCTCGCCGTGGGAGGAGCAGCATCATCAGCACTACCTTTGTTCTTTGAGAAACTGGGATTTCTAGAAAAAGAGGCCATTGTTATCAGAAGGGAGAAAAGGGCTTTTTTGAAGAAGAAGATTAGAGAAAGTTGAAGACAAGTATGAGTTGAGCAAAGAGAGTTTGTGAGAGTTTGGAAAGTTATAAAGTTTAAATGGAGAAGTTTGATGCATATAAGTAAAGAAATAAGTGGCTCATGGCCATAATTACCTCAATAACCGGCATAAGTGTTGCTAAATCCTGTGATGACGCATCTACGGGGCATTAAATGTGGAGAGACGTCAGAAACTTTTCAGAGGGGGTCAGAGGATTTTCTACCAAAAAAGATATCTTTACCAACTTCTCGGTGACACAAGGTTATGCCACCAGAAAGCGAGGGGACTATTTGTATAGAGTAAAATATATTCATATTTAATGATCGCATGAGTAAATGACACGTGGAATCGAAGACAGAAGACATTCCGGTAAGAAGGCAAGGATCTCGAAGACAATGGTATTCATAAAGGTGAATTAAATATCTGTCACTGGATAGCATTTAATGAAGAATATTTTATAGAATTAAGTGCAGTGTCTGTTACAGAGAATATGATATATTCACTGCCCACCATTACACATTCTTCCATGGCTCTCATAATTGTCATTTAAGAGGGGCTTGATTCTAGGACCTTGTTCCGTAGGTGCAAATATAAATAGTAAGTTGTACAGTCATTGTAAATAACACAAATTTTTTGATAAACTAATACTACACTCTGTTGAAAAGCTCAATAATATTTTATCTTCTTGCTTATTAATACTGTTGTTACTGCCTCCGGAAGCTCTGCTCCCGGAATCAAGATTGCTATTGTCTTATCTCGATTTTAATACTAAGTCTTATACTCTTGTCTAATTTATTTATCATTTTGGGATCAAATTAGTTCACTTGTCTGTAAACCACGTATAAATTCAACTGTACCATTTTATCGATAAACAGTGATGCAGTTGTTACATAAGTATATGTATAATATATATATAATCGTGTATAATATATAATATATAGTCATTAGGAGAAGTAAATAGTGAATCCAGCTGATTATTTATGTAAAGATCTCTTAATTGATCGATATATTTTGGGTCGAACTATCGTAATGAAATTGAACTCTACTTTAAGATTAAACGATTTGAGCGTAAAATAATGGGTATTTATGAGTGTATTTTACTGATCTTTCAAGTACCTTGACCTAGGGTAGTTTTCACAATAAAAAGTAAAACTTTTTTGTCCTAACATCTGGATTCTGAGTATGTTGAGAAATTTTCATAAAGCATTATCTTTTAGTAGTAATTAGTTATTTATATATAGCATTTGCTATATTACGGATTATAGATACTTTTTCTACGGTTATAAGGTGTATTTGATATATTTAAACTATTGTATTTATGAATACAGTAGCAAAAATAGGCGTGAATCAGGGAAGTCCAGCTAATCAGTTGTTGTATTCGAGTGTATTCGACTGTATTCATGAAGTGAAATATGGGATTACAGCTGGACAGATTATTGTATTCGACCATATTCGACTGTATTGACGGCGTGAAATAGGAGATAACACTATTTTTGAAACGGAAAGTGAATCAATTAACATAATAGGCTCCTAATATAACTCAACAAACTCAATTATAACACACAAATTTTGTATTTGCAGTTATAAAAAAGATTCTCAACCAAAAAATACCCCAAAAATATAGCAATCTTCAGTGAAATTATATAATACATCTGAATACATAAATTATATTAATTAAAAATAACATATGAATACATTCAATGCATATAGCAAGCCGGTGAATACAATAAAATACATAAAATATAACGGGATACATTAAAATATAATTAAAAAAAGAAAGTGGATACAGTGAAATATGTGGAATACAACAAGATACATCGAATTACAATGGAAAAAAATACAATGAAATACATGAAAATACAACGTGATATATTGAAATATATTAAGAGAAAATTCAAGTTGCTCAACCCAAACTCCATCGTCTTTGTTCAAGAACAAACCCTAATTTCCGTCGCCGCCACTGTCAGAAAGTGGAATTCTATTTTGCACAAAGAGGACCTGAGATCTCACGTCTGAAGCAGCACGTTGTTTCTCTCTTAATTATTACCTCTTACGCTTCTGCTTAATGGAGTCTTCACTGTGTGGGAATTTGTTGATGTTAGGAGCAAGAGATCCAGCCCTTGACCGTGTAGGCAAGCAAACTCTAGGGCTTGATTTCGAACTTCCATCTTTCTTTCTAGGGCTTGATTTCGACATTGATTCAGAGCCCCGGGCCACTAACAATGAAAATTTCGTTCGACAATAGAGATGAATCAGTGGAGAATTATGGTTTTATTCATGGAGAAAGACTGGCATTGAGAAAGAGAGGGAGTGGAGAAAAATCTGAAAGAATGAGAGAGAAAAATAATACAAAGCATATTTTATGGCTTAATGTTAGGAGGTGACCATAAATAGATATTTGGCTATAAAAACTAAAAGGTAGCTATGGAATATAATTTTTAAAAATAGTATCTATTTAAAATAAATAAGGTATTAACCTAGGTAAAAATTTCTATATTTTAAACTTTTCTCTAAAACCACTCGGCCCTTTTCATCTTTATGTTTAAGACCCAAGCCAATTAACTATTCGAGGTTTCTTTTAGTTAATGATAATTTATAAAACCCTATTCACATGAATGTGGGAGGCTCAGTCGCTGGGTATAATGAAAGTGGGGCCACCATATAATATATTGATTAAATTAAAAGGTGAAACAACTAAATATCACGAAAATAAACTAGAAGAAACTACCTTGTTTTGTTGCAGAGATTCTAAAAGAAGAAGAAATAAACATTTTATCAGGTTAATGGAGCATGAAAGTAAACTCAAATTTGTTTAATTCGGAAAGTTTCCTCAATTATATGGCTTCAATCATTCTTTTCCCTGTTTTCACAAAACTCTACAGACCATTTTAACTATAATGAATTCAGCTTGCACCGGTATATGTTGTATATTCTGTTGAATAATTATGTGACTACCCCATTCAACACATACACGTTTGGAGATAGATGCATTTTTATTTACTTAATTATATTTTTAGACGCATATATATATATATATATATATATATATATATATATATATATATATATATATATATATATATATATATATATGTATGTTTACCGTGAAAATGATAACAACAATTAAATTTGTAAATGAGATTCTAAAAATATGAAATCTATTCCCGAGCTAGTTATTAAGGCAGTTAGCGTTAAAAACGTGAAGTATAATGATGAAAAGCAAGTTAAAACGAGGTAGCAATCGAACCATAGGGGGTTGTTGCCCGAATGCAAAGTCAGTCTGCGGGTACCTCGGGACCAAGGTTCGAGCTGAGCTCGAGCTACTGAGGGCAATCGGGAATAGGATAACTGGCGGTAATATGGCTAAATAAAGCTTTATGTTACCAATGCTGAGCAAAGTAGTGAAGAACAAACAAGAAAACGACAAAATGCTAAGGCGGCCTCGNGAGAGAGAGAGAGAGAGAGAGAGAGAGAGAGAGAGAGAGAGAGAGAGAGATTATTGCACTTATGGAGAAATGGAGCAACATCAGTCCCCCTCACAAAGAGGTGGGGATCCCTTTTATATAGGCAGGGAATTTCTTGCAATATAAAACGTGTTAACAGTGAAAGTACAGAGATGGGATGGCTAGATTTAACACCTCAAAAATAGACTTCAAATAGGCCGACCTTGTCAGGTCAAGTCGCGTGTCTTGGGACCTTCCCCTTGCTCGCCACGGCCTACTGCATTAGTCGAAATAAGATCAGCTCTTACGCGAATCTCAAGGATGATTCCCGACCTTTGCTCGGAGCTTCGAGGGACGTGACCGCGAGATGACCTTACAATGGGGAATTCAGGCTCCCACATTCACCGGACACAATTAGTCTCTGCGTTTCTTAGATCGAAAGGCGACGTGAAGTGATGAGAAACGATCCTGAACTCATATTTCCTACAGCGTCCCTGAGAACGGTTGCGGGCCGTCAAGGCATGCTATGTGCATTGTGAGCACGTGATTTTTGCCCTATATATGAGTTATTCCCAAAATTCAAACAAAAATAATTTTTCTTTATTTTTATAATTTTTGTGCATTTTGGTGTCATTTTCTGATAATTGCTGCATTTTATTTGTGCATGATAATTCATATTAAAAATACAAAAAAAAAATACGCATTTGCATTAGGAATTTAATTTCATTTTTTAGCATTAATTAGGTATTGATTCATTTTAGAACGATTTAAAGAAAATCACAAAAAATAGTCTTAGGTCATTTTAATTGATAATTATTGCATTTTTAATTGATAATTAATTTTAAATAATTTTAGAAGTTAAATAGTTTAATTAGGTTTTGTTTTACTTTTTACAAAATCAGAAAAATACAAAGTAAAAATATAAAATACAAAAAATGAAAATGAAATAAATAAATAAAAAGCAAAAGAAATTACAAGAAAATCAAAGAAAAAAAATAAAACAATTAATTTGGGCCAAAATAAACCTTGCCCAAATAAAATCCCTTTCAAATATGCTGATGCATGCCCGAGTCAATCCATAGCCCAGCCCAAAAATGCCCCAAACCCGGTCCAACGTCTTCCAATCCTGGCCTTTCATCTCAGTTGATCCAATGGCCACGAATTATTGTTTGATATTAATAGTATATGTCTGAAATAATAACCCTAAAGATATTAGACCTCTTCCTCAGACTCCCTGTAAATCGCCGCCATCGCCACTGTACGCTGCCTGCCAGAATTCACTCACAGCGGCAGGCTCCCGTTTCCAGCCAAATTTACACCGAAATGATCCTCTTCTCCTCCTCTATTCAAATCCTCAACATTATTGCCCCGAATCCCATTGGAATTTTCCAAATATGCAGAACCCTAGCCCCGCCTTTGGGATTCTCCGGTGGCGGCGCCACCCCAAACGATCCAAAACAACACAATAGACTCTTCTCACCACCCTCTTTCTATATATCACCCCATCTTCCCTCAAATCCGGACCCATCGGCTCAAATAAAAGTTTGAACCTCAGGCCCAGAATGGCTCCGTGTCTAAGGGACTCCAAACTCGCACCATATAGCCTCTTAACCTTTCTCGTCACGATTTCCACGCCGGGACTGCTCAAATCCGAATAGAGCTTAAAGATTTCTTGAATCTAGGGTTCATATGATTAGGCTCGCTTTGGGAGATTTTCACAGTGTGAAGGCCTTCTATAGTAAGTGTTCGTTAATTTTTCTGACTTTATTTCCATTAGGGTAGTTTAATTTTTTTTGTTTTCGGTTGATTTCTAGGGGAGGTATTCATAAAGGATTCTGATATTATGCGAGAGTATTAGTCCTGTTTAATTTGAAGTCGTATTGATAGTTTGTTCCATTGTTTTAGAATTTAGTTTAATATAGATATGTGTTTGAATTCATTCCTTATCGATTCCTTCTTTTAGTTTAGTCTGGTGTGGATTTTGATCCCTTCTAGTTGATTAATTTTGATAACTAGTTTAATTTTCGACTGGTTTAATTGATGAATTGATCATATTAAGCTCTATTAGATTATAATTAGTGTAATTTAGTCATTAATTACTTAGTTAATTAGTTGTTATGATTGGTTATAGCTGTTAGAGTTTAAGGGTTGAGATTTGGTTGAAATAAGGGTGGTAATTTTGAAGGGGAGGTGAGGGCACTTTTGCAATATTAAAATAGGTTAGTAGTAATTTCAGCTTAATTTCAGGGGTATTATAGGCATTGAAAAGGGTATTTTAATCAGAATTAGTAAATAATAAAATGAAGTGAGGGTAGAATAGTTATTTCAAAGGGATAGGAACATGATAGATACAACTAGAACCTTCTAGATTGGGGCATTAGTATAGTTTTAATTAAATAGATGTATTAACTTGTAAGACAAGTCATAAATAAGAGGTAAAAAACAAAAATAACATAGGGACTATTGGGTAAAATGAAAATCTGAAATTCCCTCCCAATTATGTCTATAAATAGGTTGTCCTTCTACTTGTTTAACAAGTTTTGAAACCAAAAAAAATTCCCCAAAATATCTGCTCAATTCCAGATCTGAAATTAAAATTTCAGATCCTAATTTCTTTTTCTAGATCTAAATTCCTCCCAAAAAATCCAAAAAAACATTACAAAAAATCAATAGAAAACCCAAAACATTTACTGTTCTATTGAAATTCAATTCATTCTGATTTTTTAAGGGTTGAGTTTGTATCGTTCAAGTCTCCTGAAATTTCAGAAGCTCAATGTGTTGATTTTGGTTCGATTTTAAGCTTGATTGATGCTATTTGAGTCAGTATGATTGTATGAATGTTTTTTTCCAAAATATTGGTTCAATTGCAAGCTTATTTGAGCTTATCCGAGCTATTTTGTGATTGATGTTACTGCTGGATCAATTTGGCTAGTTCTTTGATCTCTGCTGACCTCGTTTCTCTCCTTTATTTCTGATTCCAGGTAAATTTTAAAGCATTTCAAGTGTTGTGAAGATGAAAGTCATATGTATGAATGCTATTTTGCAGAAAATATCAGAGAATTCATATGCATGTTTGTTTAATTTGTAGAGTTGTTTGAATAATCATTTTATAGCATGTAATAGCTAATTGGATATTTGTTTAATTCGAACTGACAATGCTGCATGAACTGTAATAGATATGATGATTTACTAGTAATATTAGTTATAGTTATTTCTAAAATTGCTTGTGAAATTTCGTTGGTAGAATTGTTTAGTATAGATACTTTGTAGTATTCTTTAATATAGATACTCTGTAGTATTATACTCTGTAGTATTAGTTTTATCTAGTTTTGAATTGTTGAATCTAAGTTGACATTTGAAATCAGGTTTGAAGGCAAGGTTTAGGCTGAAATCATTTGACCGTTGTACTGTAGGCATTTCCATTTCCAGATTTGTAAACATATTGATAGTTCCAAGGAGAGTAACGTCTAGCTATTCAATCAATTTAGAGTTGTGAATTGTTAACGTATTTTAATATGTTAACGTCTAGATTTGTAAATATATTTTATTAGTAATCCAAAGGATGAATTAATAGTTGAATTTGAAGTCGGAATCCACCTACAAGTATTATCCCGGTTAATCAGTTTAATTATTTGAATCCCTTCAATAGTTTAATTGTTTAAAATTGAAGTTTTCCTACTAAAATTAAGAATGGCTTGTCTTCCGTTGTTCTGGATTCGAACCTGAGCTGAATGCATTTTGGTTTTTGAATTTAATATCTGTTTCGATATTTTAATAGTAACGCCTGGGTAATAAATAATCCCGGCATACTTGGGCTAACAATTCAGGCCCAAATGCCTTGTTGAAATATGAGTAAAAGGCAACGTCCAAATATAATAGCACTTAAAAAATAAATAAATAATTAGGAACATGGAAAAGTAATCCATAAATATAAAATTGAGTCTTGAGTTAGGTAGCGGGTTCAAGCTAAAAGGTTTTACCCTTTTGTTTGAATTCAAACTTGAATTCGAGATTCGAATTTATATTCATGAATTAATCAACCATTAGAGACAAATAAATAGAGAATTTTAGATTGTTAGTTTGTCCTTTAATAATAAAAATGAGACGAGCCTCGCCAAATCAAAATACATAATTGCGGGGCCCTTATTAATTACTTACCAAAAATACTTAGTATTCGGGATAGGCCGTTTAGCGAATTTCACGGCCTTCCCAAAAGATAACAATACGTTAGCCGCTTTAGGCGCGATTTTTAATAATTTTACCTTCCTAATACGGGTGTGCATTTCATGCAACCCAAATCCAAATCTGAAAACATTGAATAAGATTGTGTCGAGGATCCGGGTGCATTTCATGTGACGTGATCCGAAGACATGTTCTTAAACGATATTCACTTTCTTAAACAATAAAATAATTGACAAAAGCGGTAATTAATTCTAAAATTGCACAAGTAGGGTAACATGTATACAGACTAAATTTTAGCCGAATATAACAATTGAGCGACCGTGCTAGAACCACGGAACTCGGGAATGCCTAACACCTTCTCCCGGGTTAACAGAATTCCTTACCCGGATTTCTGGTTCGTGATTGTTAAACAGAGTCAAACCTTTCCTCAATTCGGGATTCAAACCGGTGACTTGGGACATCATAAATCTCCCAAGTGGCGACTCTGAATCTTAAATAAAAAAAATGAATCCTGTTTCGATTGTCCTTTAAGTAGAAAAACTCCTTTCTTATTATATCCCTTCCCAAGATGTAGTAAAAGCCGTAGCATAAGCTTCGGAAAAAGGAGGTGTGACATGCGTCATTATGACGGAAAATTACTGACTACGGCAATTGGCTCCCTTTAAGGTACCCGCGATGCTCTTATAAATATTTGCTTCTTCCCTTTCGGATCCTATTCAGAACCTTTTAGTGAAGTCTGTTTTTCCTCTGTTCCTTGCTTTCTTCCTAGGAGCGTGACCTTCCCCATTTTCTTCTTTGCTTGGACTTTCTCAAGGATGGAGAACATTTATATTGCTGCTTCTCATGAGGTTGCGGGCTCATCCTATTCATTCTTCTCTCAAGGCGAAGTGACGGCTCCACCCCGTGTCGAGGAGTGCATCCCAGGACCTTTTGCGGTGACTTCAGATTTCGGGGTCGAGAGACCCTCCTCGAAATCAGGATGCCATGAACCAGTAACTCAATATATCAATTCTATAACGGATATTGGGAGAGAGAGGGCCGATTGTCGTTGGGGGGATACCGTGCTCGTAGATATTCCTGCTCGGGATGAAGACATTATGTCTTATAAGGCCTACTTTCTAAGCGCGTATACCTACCCATTTACTTTAGGACCGGTGGGACCATCTTCTCCCCCGATAGACCCTGTTCTTCTCGATTTTTATCGGAGTTACCAGGTGACTCTTGGTCATATCCATCCTTCATTCTGGTGTGTGGTTTATATGATCAGGAATTATTCGAGCATGATAGAGGGAATGCCCTTCACTCTGAATTATTTAGTACGAAGGTATAGCCCTCTCCTCCTTTGCGGGGGCTTGATCAAGCTTCATCATCGATCCCCAGGTCACTTTTTGCCTGTACCGAGGAATTTGGGGACGACGGGTGGTTGAGTCAGGTTGTCCAAGTAAGGACATCTTATTTGATCCCAATGGAAGGGATGTCGTTCCCTGGAAAGTGGAATGCCACGCATAAGTAGATGCAGGGCATCTGCTTCTGTTTGATAATTTCTCCTTATGTTCCTGATTCTGTTGTTTATCCTATGTCTTTTCAACCGCGGCGGTCTATCCTAGGGTAGTGTCGGGTCTGTGGGGTTGGGTAGGTCTTCTATACACGACCTGTCCATATAATAATCGTGCATGGCGGGATCTATCTCGAGCCCGGTGGGAAGCAAAAAGATCATTGTAAGTACCGAGTTTTTGATGTATCCGTGCATTCTAGCGCAACTTGTTGCTGGCGGCTCTTTCCTTTCTGTGCATTTGATCCCCATATCTATGTAGATCTGCGAGAATTCCTGCTGATAAGGGAGGTGTCGCTTGTCGGAGGGGATATCCAGATGCTTGACGATGAGAAGAGAAGGCAAATGGGCGCCTCAATCAAGCCACCGGAGCTAAAAAGGACCAAAGTGGAGGAGTCCAAGGTTGATTTATCAGCTCCGGCTTCTGGCGCGGCAGGAAATCCTCGTGCTAAAAATGAGGGAGAAAATAACTTTTTAGCACCCTCCGAAGATCGTTTGGGACCGATTTCTCCTCGGGCCGAGGGGATAAATGCCTCCGGACAGGAGTCTGATGCTGGCGCAACCCGTTTTCATGGCGGCGAGGCAACAGATGGGGTATCGAGTACTGGTTTTGACTCGACATTATTCGGAGTCCTTCCTGAGTCGAGACGTCCTTAGCAAGAAATCTGAAGGATCCTCGATCAGGGACCTGGGATGGACGGGGGGCGGACATTCAGACTGACCCTATTGGCCCTCTGGTTGTTGTCGATTCCTCAAAAGGGGGATCACTCCCATCTTCCAGAGTGCGAGACGAGCTTTGTAAGGATCTTCCGGAGGCAGGAGCACTGATCAAAGGTGGAGGAGCACTTGGGAGGCCGACGATCACTCTTAAGGGTAGCTCCGGGATCAACGCTTCCTCCATTTTTGGCGAGATGGGCAGGCTTTGTGAACGGGTAACTCCATTCATCCTCTATTGTTGCTTTGGGCCACTCCGATATCTATTCCCTTAACTTTTTTTATGTGATTTTAGTCCTAGGTGCTTTATGTCGCGGACGTAAGAAAGCCATTTTAATCGAACATGCTATTCAACCCTTGTTCTTTCTATTATTTGAGCTTTCGTGGGATTCTATTGCTTTTAACCCCTTGGGCCCTGATTCATGCAGTTTGAAAAGGAGAAACTTTTACTGAGAGGGGAGCTTTGGGCCAAGGATGCTGAGATCCTCAAGCCTAGTTTCCGCGTGGACGAGGTAGTTTCTGGAAGGGATAGCCTAAAGAGGAGGGTCACCTCAATTAAGCGTCAGCTTCAAGATGCGACGGAGGATAGTGGAAAGTACAAGAGTCTTCATTCTAAGCTGGTGGCCGCACTGCTTTGGATCAGAGCCGATGCTGAGGCACTTGTATATTTATATGGGGAAGGAGCGATTGTTGAAGATTCTTGTGTTGAGAGGACCTTTGAAGGGGTAGACCCAACTCTACCTCGAGTCGCGGTCCGCACTTGGCGGGACCTTCAAAGGTTAATGACCGAGGGCGTATTGGAAATCAGCTCGAGTGGTGTTAGAAACGAGGGCGGATCTCCAGAGAGAGGGACGCCGTTGAGAAGGGACCGTCGGAGGATTCGTAACCGCCTTGATGAGGCCTTTAAGGTCGTTTATTTGGCAATAGGTTTTAGGCTATGTCTTTTTTTCTATTGACCTCCCTGTCTGTATATGGTGCTTTTATTTTGGGATATGTATAAGGAGAAAATCTCATGACTTTGTCCCCTTTATTGGCGAGAGAATTTTGAATCCTTAGTGTGTTTTTTTGGCCCGTTTAGGTTGGTTGATGCAGTCTCTTGTATGATTTGCCGCGGGGGGTCTCTCGCCTTTGCTCGGTCATTTGGAGTTGAGTCTCGTGGTCGGATTTGTCCCGTGCCTTTGGGAATTTACTATTTTTCAACCATTTTGGGTCCAGTCTCCCAGTCATGTTACGACTTGAGCTGCCATTAGCCCTCATGGTTTCTCCTGCCTGCATGGGTGGATAATGATGGCTCTTTATACTTTGGGTCAAAGTGACCTTACGGGCGCGCGGCCTGGAGATTTTTTTTTTGGGCAATCCACTAGGCTGAGCGCCTAGGGCTAGTTTTTATTAAAAACATAAAAGAAAAATACAAAAGTGTCAGGTGGTCTAACCCGATGGAAAAAATAAACTTTGACGGTTACATATATCCTATTATCAATATTGAGCAATATGCTACAAATTGATATCACATTATCTAATCTAATAAGATAGGGTAAATGAGATTTAAAAGATAGCCAAAAATTGGCTTCGGACTTGTGACTTGTGACATTGCAGCTGCATCCTTTTTGAAGGACAAAAATTCCCTGACCTTTCTCTTCCATATCTGCTGGGTCCCTCGCATTTTGCATTGCTGTTGTGTTCTATTGAGTTTCCAACTTCTTGCAGATCCACCTCTTAATAGCTTCCTCTTGGCAATGTTATAAAATCCCAGTTGCTCTGTGAGTCCATCGTGTACATCTGCCAGTAATTCTTGATAACAATAATGTCCAGACCTATCGACCCTATGTTATCGTGCCTTGTTTTAATAGTGTACCATGCTTAGTCCATTGTTTTTCTATTGATTTATGCATTCTGTAACCTATGCTTAAAGTTGTTGTAACTGGGCATAAAGCTGTTATTAGCATGCAAAAGCACCAAACAACTGGTGTAGATTTTGCTGTTCTGCTCCAATAGTAACAGAAAACTTTGTCCTTTTGTCATTTCCAACTGCAGCGATTGTAGTACCATTTTTTGAGTTTGTTGAGTGCCAACTCCAGCTTCATGCAGTATTTAAAAGTTGACAATTGTTGCATTGCTATACTGCACTTTCCTCTTCCTTGAACCTGTCTTTTTCTCCGTATCTAAAGTCCTCCCATTGGGCTAAGTGCATTGAACTAATACCACCAATTGAGAATCTCCTAGATAAGAGAGCATAGCATTACAAAAAACAATTTCACTGTGTCCGATACTCCTTGGCATTATGACCCACGTATTTCTGGCTTTTCCTATTATCGAAAAATTCCTTGACTCTACGGTCTCTATTTCATTGGATTGAATGCAATGCATTGATACCACCAATTGAGAGTCCATTAACGAATAGGATATCACCCCTGTGTAAGACATTGGAACATTAAAAAGCCTTGAGGTGTAGTCCTGCATTGAAATGTGTTCGTCAAACACCTCAGAGCCTTTTGCTTTTGTTTGCCTATCACCCCTGCATTTCACTTTATTCCTGAATACCAAATCGGTCCTACTTGTCTCTATGCTTTTATCTACTCGTAATATCATCCCAGTGGAATGAACCACCATCTCCATTATCATGAGGGTATAGTGATCAATTGTAAATCCTCCTGAAATCTTCTTCTTCTTTGTTGAACCTTCTCCTCCAATTTTTAGTTCCTTGCAACTGTAACTCTAAGATAAGGACATTGCATCTTGTCACTATGAACCAACGTTTTACCTTGTGCATCAAGATCCTCAAAACCATGGCATTCCACAGTACTATAGTCTAATGCATAATTGGTCATGTGATTTGCCAGCTTATTGCCTTCTCTCAATGTATGTTTTACTGTTACATTGGCTATGCACATCAGCTCTCTAATCTCCTCAATTATTACTTCAATAGTCCATGGTGGCTTCCACTCTCCTATAATGACATTCTTTAGGAGCATAGAATCAGTGTGCAACTCAATTAGAACATAGTCATTCTCTATACAAAACTGCAAAGCTTGATAGATCGCATTTGCTTCAGCAACTGTGTTTGTGCACTCAGGTATTTCTCTTCCACATGCATACACCACATCTCCATCTTCATTTCTCAGAACACATCCAATAGAACTTCTTCCTGGATTGCCTCTAGAGGCTCCATCAGTGTTTAGCTTAATCCACCCTTGGTTTGGCAGCTCTCACATTACTTTTGTATATTTCAGCTTAGGAGTATATTGTTCCAACAATGTGAACATTTCTAGCCACGTATGAGGAACAGTCAGTATTCCTAGCTTCCTTAACTTGATAAGTGATTGAATGGTGGTGGAAATCTGATAGATAACTCTATTAACTGTGACCGGATCTCCATATATATATCCATTTCTTCTCTTCCACAATTCCCAAATAATTATAGATGGCATAGATTGCATGATGGGCTTCAATCTATCTGTTACATCCGCAGTCCAACACCTAACTATTGCCTGATGCAAAGTGCTTCCTTGAACAGATATACCAGCGTGCCCAAGGAAATAGGACCACACTGTATTAGCTGCATATAATGTAAAGAATAAATACTACATAGATTCTTCCTTTGGCTAAATACAACACCAGCATTTAGATGCCATCGAGTAACCCATTCTTCTCAAAAAGTCATCTAATGGAAGCTTATTTCTCCAAACTTTCCACATGAAAAAGGCAATCTTAAAAGGTAGGCCTTTAACCCAAATATTCCTATATGCATTGCTAGGTTCATACCTCCTCTGTAGATATTCCCAAGCAGATTTAACTGAAAAATCACCCCTAGTTTGTAGTATCCAAACATTTTTGTCTATGACTTCAGTTGACACAGGTGGCTGTAGGTTTTCCAGAATATGTGTAGCTAGGTCCTCTGAAAAAATTTCTTTAATCTTGTCCTCATTTACTGTCCATCATGCACCACTTCAAAAATATTTTGTACTGATTCATCACACACAAAGTGTGGGGGCGTAACAACGTACAGAGCCCCCAACCCTGTCCAGTTCTCAAACCAAAAAAGAGCAGACCCCATCTTAGGTTGCCATAGAATCTGATGTTCAATTAGGTCCCTACATTCCAACATCTTTCTCCACACATGGGATCCACCCTTCCATGGCACCACCATTAGATTTAATCATATTTGGCTCATAAAAGAGCTCCATAGGGTGGATTTTGTTCTAAAGTTCCACCACAGCTTACAAAACAAAGTTGTAGACATGTCATGAAGTGATCTGAATCCAACACCCCCCTCTTCACATGGTAAACAAAGTGTATTCCGAGATGCCTAGTGCCTGTTTGCAACACCTACAGAATTGCTCCAGAAATATTGTGCAAAAACTTTGTGCAACCTATTGATCACATTTACAGGAGGATTAACAGCAGATAGCAAATGGATAGGCATGCTCTGTAGTACATGAGATATTAAAACAGCCCTTCCCCCAATAGATAGTAATTTCCCTTTCCAATTCTGTAATTTATCCATCACCTTTGTAATGATTCCCTTGTAGTAATCCAGTTTCCTTATGTAAAAAATTGGGCAGCCTAAGTATGTGAAAGGGAATTCTTGTTTGGGAATGCCTGTAATTCTTTGAACCTTATTCACTACTTCTGTACTGGCTGAATGATGCATGTACACAACTAATTTGCTCTTGTTAAGAAGCTGGCCAGAAGCAGCTTTATACTCTACCAATACATTGATTATGAGATTTAAGGAGTTTGCATTAGATGAAAAAAAGATAATAGTGTCATCTGCATATGCAAGGCGGTTTATCTTAGGACTCCATTTTGGCATTCCAAACCCATAAAAATGTAAGTTGTTGTGTAATGAATTCAGTCCTCTAGACAAAGCTTCTGCAGCAAGTATGAATAGTGTTGGTGACAAAGGTTCACCTTGTTTCACTCCTCTTGTCGATCTAAAAAAGTCATGAGGCTACCCATTAAGAAGAACTGAATACCAGTTGTTGGAGACTATTCCATGTACCACACCTATGAATCTCTCTCCAAATCCTATTTTCCTCAAAACTTTTGTTAAAAACAGCCACGATAATCTATCGTAAGCCTTTGTCATGTCCAATTTTATAGCAACATTTGGCCCTGCTTTAGTTCTTAAGCGAATGTCTTTTATGATCTCCTAATAAGTAGAATGTTTTCCACTATGCTCTTTCCCTTTACGAATCTTGTCTGCTAATAAGATATTAATCCAGGTAGCATCCCTACTACCCTCTCATGAATGACTCTCGAGAAAATCTTATTGACAAAATTACTTAGGCTAATAGGTCGCATATCAGAAAATGAGATAACTTGCTTATTTTTTGGCAACAACACTAGGTTTGTATGTGTTACATATCGGGGCAGTTCATGTCCATTGAAAAATACCTTTACCATGTCTACTATATCATCACCAATTATCTCCCAGGATGTTTGAAAGAAACACCCTGAGAATCCATCCGGACCACCTTCACTTTCTCCATTTCGACCAAAAACATCTAGTTTTATCTCCTCCTTTGTGGGTTTTGCATCAACTCTTCATTCTGAATACTGTCCACCATATTGGGCACATGGTTCAATATCCCAAAGACATTTGGAAATTTGGAATTGAATCCTCATGGAATTGTGCCTGGTAAAATCTGACAGCCACATCAGCCATTTCTGCAGTATCCTCTAGCCAAACACCAGCATCATTCTGCACCCTATTTAACTGTAGCATCTTTCTTCTACCATTGACCTTGTATTTCTATCCCCATCCTGAAACCAATTCATGCCAGCCTTCTGATTCCAAAACTCTTCCTCTAAAGCCAAATATCTGATCAATTATGCTTGCACTTTCTACAGCCTTTCTCTATTTTGGAAAGTTGGAACTCTTTCAAACTCTACTTCATGAATTATGACCACCTCTTCAAGGCTTTCAATTTTCTTAAAAATATCCCCATAAGTGTTCCTGTTCCAGACTGATAGGGCCTTTTTCAATCTCTTCAATTTTTGATTGAACCTGTAGAAAGGATCCCCTACAAAGCCTGCTTTCTAGTTTTGCAACACCACCTCTATGAAGGTTGAATGCTTGCACCAAAAGTTTAGGAACTTGAAGGATTTTTTGATAGGTGCAACATTAGGATCACATTTCAACATCATGGGACTGTGGTCAGATCCAATCTTTGATAAGTGAGTCACCTCTGTGTTATGCCACAGCTGTTGCCATTCCATGTTTACCAAGCATTTATCGAGTCTTTTGAAAATACAGTCAGCTCCACCTCTCCCATTCCACCAAGTATAGATACTGCCTTTGAAGCGTAAATCACTGAGATTGCAAGTGCTAATACAGTGTCTAAAGTCATTAATCTCATTCAGTGATACAGTTAATCCACCAATTTTTTCTTCTACATCCCAAATGACATTAAAATCCCCACCTACTAACCAAGGTAAGGACATGTCCCTAGCCAAATTGTGCAAACTATCCCACAGTTCTATGTGTTCAATAGAGTCACATTTTGCATAAACAAACGTGACTATGAAAGATGTTTGAGAATCCAATTTGTGAATTTCAAAGTCAACTGCTGCTCCAAATAAAATATTATATCTACTCCATGCTCGTCATCCACAAACACCCAAATTTTATTGGAAATATTAGAAAAAGCTTGTAATATTCTAATCCTCCTCCTGTACCTTTCCAGCTTCTCTTTTTTTTGTTTTGGTTCCATGATGCCAATGTATTTGAAGTGGTGTTGCCTTTTGCATTATGATAAGCCTTTCAAATACTTGCATTGTCTTTACTGATCTCATATTCCATATAAGAGCATTCGTCATTAAAAATGTGATTTAGATAGCGTCCTTCTAGTTTGTACCCCAGGAACTACACTTTGTATCTCTCGTGGATTCTTCTTTTTACCTCTTCCAGCCAATCTGCCTCTATCCATGTGTCTAGGTGAGAGATCACCTTGTCTAGCCACATTTTTGAAGTTCTGTATTGTAGATTCTTCATCAAAATCCTTTCCTCCACCCTTAATCTCTTCCAGTACCACAAATTTACTTGGAACTGCCAGTTGCTGTTGCATAACAGTAGGAACCAAAGTTGCATTCCTTTTACTAGTTGATGCTATAATTTGTCTGGCTGCACTATCTGATCCTGCGTCTTTGTTGTCGCACGACTGAGTTGAAATTTCACCTCTCAAGTTGGCATTCTAAGTTCCAGCATCTGTATACTCTTGTATGTCTGCAGGCTCTAGCATATTAACTGTTCCCCCCTTATGTTGTTCAACATGTATGTTGGGCTTTGCTGGAGGTAAATCTTAAGTAGGCTTAGGACTCATTAAAGACTTCCCTCCCTCTACTGTTGTATATGCTTGTGTTATCTTACCTTGTCCATTTTCCTCTTCATTAATTATGCTTTTTTCCCCTCATTTTGCCCTTTGCCTTTGTTGTTAACACTTTGTTCCACTTGCTCATTTTCTGCATCTGTAGACTCATCTTCACCACAGGCACCTTCTGGTAGTTCCCCTTCATCTGGATACTCTTCTCCTTGTTGAATCATATTTTCCTTCCCTATATTTGTAGTCTTTCATTTGCATTGGATTCCTTCAAAACTGCACCAAACTCTGTAGCCTGAGAAGGTACTTCCTGACATGATTGGTTAATTGGAACATTGTGTTCTAACCTCCACTATTTGTTCTCATTAGACTTCATATTCTTTCCTCTCCTTGTTGTACCCCCAACTCCAGTAGATTTAGGAGTAAAATTAGTTGCCTTTTGATTTAGTCTTCTATCTGCATTAATATTACTTGCTGGGCTCCTTGCAACACTGTTATCTGCCACCATATCCAATTGGATATTCTCATCATTATTACCATCCCGATCCTCTAATACTGCAAACATATTAGTTGTTTGAATTTGTTGATTATGTCCTGCATCATCAAAAACTCCTTTCTCCCCTGTCTCGGCTATTCTTTGCTGGTCAATACCTACTGCTGGGACAATTTCTTTGCCAGCAACTGTATTGCTTTGTTGAATGCCAACAATGCCTTGGATCTACTGGCACTCATTAATGTCAACCTGAACGATCGCTTTGCTTATTTGTACTTGTACTGCTGTCTGCCTATTACCATTCCCCTTCATCTGCTGCTCATTATCTTTATTTTGTATCTGCTGCTTATTGGCTTGAACTACGGGTACTATTTCTTTCCCTATAACAGCTAGATTCCCATTTTTCTTCACACGATTATCTCTTAATTCCTTCCATTGTTCTCCAACTGGATTGACATTACCTATGACTTTCCCACTTGATAGGATCATTACAGGTTTATTCCTATGTGCCTGAGGTTGTTCCTTTCTGCCTTCTACATTGTCTTTCTCTTGATCATAAGGTGATATTTCAGGGTGTATCCTCCAGCACTCAAATAAATCATGGCCTTGAAGCTTACATTCTTTACAATACTTTGGAAGCATATCACACTTTATATTGACCCATTCAAACCTGATTTCCCCTGATGCTTTATTAACAATATCCATTCTAACCTTCTTAGGATGTTCAGCCAACAGATCAACAAGTACTTTAACCCTAGCACAACTAGGCCTCGTCTTGTTAATTGTAGCCATGTCCAAATGTAAAGGCTTCCCAACAACTTAAGCAAGTGAGAAAAGACATTCCTTAACAAAATATGTAGGCAATAAACCTGGGAAGAAAATCCAAGCCATAGCCATTGGAGTCTCCTCTCCTGCCTTAAATTTTACATCATATATGAGAGGTCTGATTTGATATTCATGCCCATTTATGTCCTCAACATATTGAACTCCTTTCGATGTAAAATCAACAAAGTATTGCCACAAAGTCATATGTATAAGGACATGCCTATCTCTCAAGTAACCAATGTTACATTCACCAATTATTCCACATTGCAATGGGACAATCCGACGAACCTCATTCAATTCTGGCCATCCATAAGCAAATTTTCCAACCACAACATATTGGAGACCTTCAATCACATTCATTATTTCCACTTCTGCCTCCGTAAACTTCACCATAGGTTGTCCATTGACAAAAGCTGCTCGACGCACTGAAATTGGTTCAACAGCAGGCGCTCTTTCTTCTATGGTACTGTTCATGGTCGATGGTTTTAGTATTTTCGAATAATATAGAGGTTGGGTATTAGTGTTAGAGGTGGATGGGAGTTTGGCGATGGTCGGAGGAGTCTGATCATCCGGCAAAGGAGGTTGACCGCCGGCCAAATTGGCCATAGCAGTCAACTCACAAAAATTCTCTCTCTAGTCGCCAATTCAAAGCTATAGCTTCAGCGTTATAATAATTGGCAAAGATCTTCTTTCGTGTTTCTTGTTCCAAGCTGAACAGATAATAACAGATATTTTATACTACATAAATGCAGTAGAATTATAGATCGACTAATCAAGAACAACTGATATAAAAAGTTGTATGATACATAATTCTAAGATTGAAATATAAAATCTTAAAATACACTAAAGTTCCTCTACATTCCAATGGAACTAGATTCGAAATTTGTAGAGAAAATGAATGCAACAGTTATTCGGAGAACTTAGAATTAAGATCTAGATCAAATGGTTATGAGTTTGAATATGAAATCAGTTAAGGGTTGTGTGCAATGAGAAAATGAATCTTTTGATACCAAGTTTGTGATGATCCACCACCGGATGCTGGAATTATGACCGATGAATAGTGATGAAACTTCTAGACCACTGCATTCAGAATCAACCCCAATCCAGAAAAACTAAGCTTAACGGATTTTTTTTTTGGCCTAGAGATTTAACTTGGCTGACGACGGCATCGTTTGGGTCGTGCCCTTAAGCATATTGTGGTTGAATTATCCTCAGGTCCAGTTTTCGAGTCGCATTGCGATTCAAAGTTTAATCGACCCTTAAGTTTCCATGATTTCGTGGCCGGCGATAGTGGCTTTTATGCCGTGCCCTTAGGCTTCTTGCAATTTTCGGGGTCTAGTCTCCAAGTCGCGTTGCGATTTGAGCTATAATCTACCCTTAGTTTTTATTGAGATTCTAGCTGGTGATAATGGAAATTATGCCGTGCCTTCAGGCATACTGCAATTTTTGGTTCCAGTCTCCGAATCGCGTTACGATTCGAGCTGTAATCGACCCTTAGTTTTTCTTGAGATTTTGGCTTGTAATAATGGAACTTGTGTTGTTTGGTCATTGAGAACTTTTAGTATGTGGCCCGTACGCTTGCTTAGTTAAGTATTTTGGATCCGGTCTCCGAATCGGGTCGCGATTCGAGCTCATTTTAATCCTCAAGTTGTAAATTTGTAAGCTGGCGACAATGGCTCTTAACTGTATGGTCGTAGAGACCTTTCAATATGAGGCTCGTAGGATTTCTTAGTTGGCGAAAATGGCTCTTACGCTGTTTTTGCGCATGGGGTTTTTTGTAGGCTTTATTTCCACTCGTTAAGGTCTTTTAGAGTATTTTTCCTGACCCATCGTCAGTTCTAGAAGAACCTCAATTTCAAGTCATTATCGGCGATGTTTTGAGCACCCCATAAGGTTCATAACTCATAGGTCGAGTAGATCGATGCTCTTGCGATTTGGAGCCGATGTGGTCGGAGCTCATTTTTTGCCTGTTGAGGGAAATCTATTTTAACCAGTTCTTTCCGAAGTATATTCGGAAGATTTTTTAGCAAAAATTGGGCATCCTCAAGTAACGTGATTTTGGCTGTATCAGCCTTTTGACTGTAGTCATATGCGTTTAGTTGTGGCCAGTTTTTATCCCAAGTGGCAGTTTGGGCATCTACACCGAGGGTATGACATTTAGGAATTCTTACAAATGCGATGTATAACACAAACTGCAGGATTTTCATGCTTGTTGAGGTCTTATAGTTTGTCATGCATATTGAGGTCTTACAGTTTGTCATGCCTATTGAAGTCTTACAGTTTGTCATGCCTATTGAGATCTTACAGTTTGTCATGTCTATTGAGGTCTTACAGTTTCTAGAATAGATTTGGTTATCCCGAGACTACCCGCTAGGGTCTTACAATTTTGAATTTTTCCAGTGCACGGCAATTGGTGATAATTTCCAAGTCAGCGAGTTTGCTTAAGCTTGAATACCGCTTCTAGTGAACTTGGAGTTGTATTGTGAGGGCTTTGTGAGCCCAGAGTTCCGACCTTGGGGTCATGTGGGCGCTGAACCGTTTAAGTCTCCGAATATCTCGAGACGTATTTGGCAGAGAGGCCTTTGCCGTGAATATGCCAAAATAGACTTTTCCGAAGTAAGAAATTCCAAAAGATATTCTTTATTGCTTGGCAAAAATATAGGCCGTGAATACATATTGTCTCGTTGCTGCAAGTTTGGCCCTAATGGGTATGGCTCCTCAGGTCGCTTGACCCGATGCATTGCCTCCTGTCAGAGTCTCGTTCATCACTTTTTCTGAAGTTGGGCTGGTTGCAAAGGAAATCCCGTAGGTCCGGATTGTGCGGACGTCACCTTGTTGGAAAATCCTATCGGCAAGAAACCTGTTTCGGAACAAAAAAGCTCGATTGAGGAAAAAAGAGTGTTACGCTTTGCTCAAGGGCGCCTGTGGGTTTCCATGATCGGATGCCCTAACAGTAATACCGCTTGAGCATTGACACATGCCAGTTGCTCGGGAGCTGCTCGCCTTCCATGGTGCCAAGCTTATAGGAGCTTTGCCAACTATCCTAAGGATACAGTATGACCCTTCCCAATTCTGGCTTAGCTTTCCTTCATTTGGGTTTCTGGTGTTGAGAGTAACCTTCCTTAGGACCAAGTCTCTGATTTCGAAATATCAGAGGTTCGTTCTCCTGTTGTAGTACCTTTCGATTTTCTGCTTCTGGGCGACCATCTGAACTAGCGAGGCTCGCGTCTTTCATCGAGTAGCTCAAGGGCCATTGCTATGGCCTCGTGATTAGACTCTATGCTGGCGTGCTAGAATCTGGCGCTTGGTTCTACGACCTCTACTAGTATTAGTGCTTCAACACCATACACTAGAGAGAAAGGTGTCTCCCTCGTGCTTGATTTTGGAGTCGTCCAGTATGCCCATAGTACTTCAGACAACGTTTCTCGCCATTTCCCTTAGGCACTTTCCAATTTTTTCTTCAGATTTTGAATGATGGTTTTATTCGTGGATTCGGCTGCCGTTTGCACACGGATGGTTTGGCGTTGAAAGGATTCTTTTGATTTTGTTTTCCTCAGGGAACTATGTTACCTTGCTCCCGATGAAATGCCTTTCGTTGTCGCACGTTATTTCGGACAAGATCCCAAATTGGCATATGACGTGCTCCCATATAAAGATGATGACTTCCTTCTCTCTTATTTTTCCAAAGGCCTGCGCTTCCACCCATTTTGAAAATTAATCAGTCATAAACAGAATGAATCTAGCTTTACTTGGTGCTGTTAGCAAAGGGCTAACGATGTCCATTCCCTATTTCATAAATGGCCATGGAGATAAAACACAATGTAGTTGTTCATCGGGTTGGTCAATCATGGGGGAAAATCTCTGACATTTGTCGCATTCTCGGACGAACTCTTTGGCGTCCCTTTCCATGCTATCCCAGTAGTAACCTGCTCTGATTACCTTTTAGACTAGGGAGTTTGCCCCAGAATGGTTTCTGCAGGTGCCCTCGTGGATCTCTCGAAGCACATAGTCCGTGTCTCCCGGTCTTAGGCATACTTCTAGGGGGCCATCGAACGTTCTCCTATACAGGGCCCCGTTTTTGTCGAGCGAGAACTGGGCCGCTTTTGTTTGCGAAACCCTTGATTCTTTTGGATCAGCGGGCAATTTCCCGTCCTTCAGATAAATGATGTATTTATTTCTCCAATCTCATGTCAGGCTGGTGGAGTTGATTTCTGCGTGACCTTTATCGGCCATGGATTTAATTAATTGGACAATGGCTCCGAGGAGCAGATTTTCCTCCTCAGCAGACGACCCTAGGTTTGCTGGGGCATCGACATCGTTGTTCTACTCTCGGGGTACATGGACTAAGGTCCATTATTTAAAGCGGCACAATGTGATTTGGATCTTATCCAGATACCTCTGCATCCTGTCTTCCCCAGCTTTGTAGCTCCCGTTTACCTGACATACCATGTGGAGTGAATTGCATTTTCGCTTGATGACCTCGGCCTCCAAGCCCTTGGCCAATTCCAAACTTGCAATCATAGCCTCATACTCGGCTTCGTTGTTAGTTAGCTTTGTGGTTTTTATTGACTATCGGATTATACCACCGATGGGCATCTTTAGGACTATACTGAGTTCGGATCCTCTGAAATTTGATGCACCGTCTGTGAATAAGGTCTATACCACGGAGGACGTACCTGATTTTAGTAAAAGTTCCTTTTCTACCTCGGGAACAAGGGATGGCAAAAAATCGGCCACGAAATCTGCCAGGATTTGGGATTTAATGGTTGTCCGAGGTTGATACTCAATATCGTACCCCCCGAGTTCAATGGTCCATTTGGCCGGTCAACCCGACAACTCAGGTTTTGAAGTATGCTTCGGAGAGGGTAAGTCGATAGGACGCAAATGCGGTGGCACTGAATGTAAGGCTTTAGCTTGCACGAGGCGCTTATTAGTGCGAGCGCCAATTTTCTAGATGGGGGTATCGGGTTTCGGCGCCTCTAAGTCTCAGATTACATAATACACCAAAAATTGCGTACCTTGTTTTTTCGGACTAATACACCGCACACCGCTATTTCGGACATGGCCAGGTACAGGTATAGTGTTTCATCCTCCTTGGGTGTGTGCAGCAAAGGCGGGCATTTCAGTTCTTCCTGGGTTTGTTGGAATTCCGGAGTCCATTCAAAGTTGCTCCTTCTTTTGAGTAGGGTGAAGAAGTTATGGCTTTTATCTGACGACCTTGATATGAACCTTCCCAGGGCTGCGATTCGTCCAGTCAGCCATTGGACGGCTTTCACGTTGTTCACCGCTGTGATTTCTTTGATGGCCCTTATTTTGTCGAGGTTGATCTCGATCCACCTGTTTGAGACCATGAAGCCCAGAAATTTGCCCGAGCCTACTTAGAAGGCATACTTTTCGGGATCGAGCTTCATGTTGTAGCTTCTGAGGATGTTGAAAGTTTCCTGCAAATGGGTCAGATTTACTTCTGCGCGCAGGGATTTAACTAGCATATCGTCAATGTATACTTCCATCAATTTACCTATTTGATGGCCGAACATCTTATTAACTACGTGTTGGTATGTTGCTCCTGCATTTTTTAGCCCGGAAGGCATCCCGTTATAGCAATATGTACCATATTTCGTGATAAATGAGGTCTTTTCCCTATCCTCGGGGTTCATCTGAATCTGATTGTACCCCGAGTACGCATCGAGGAAGGTGAGGGTCTCGTGACCGGCCGTGGCATCGGTCAGACGATCAATGTTAGGCAACAGGAAGGAATCTTTGGGGCATGCTTTTTTTAAATCTTTATAATCTACGCACATCCTTATCTTATTCCCCTTCTTTGGTACTATCATTACGTTAGCTAGCCATTCGGGGTACTTTACCTCCATGATGGATCCGATTTTAAGAAGTTTCACTACCTCCTCTTTGATGAAGGTATGTTTTACCTCGGACTACGGTCTCCTCTTCTACTTAATGGGTTTGAATTTGGGGTCGACATTCAGCCGGTGGGAGGTTATTTTCGGTGGGATACCTGTCATGTCTAGGTGGGACTAGGAAAAACAGTTGATATTGTTACTAAGGAATTGAATCAACCTTGTCATGAGCTCGGGGGTCAACCCCGTTCCTAGGTATACCTTGCGATCCGGGAGGTTATCGATCAGAGCGGTATGCTCTAATTCTTCGACCGTCAACTTGGTTACATCCGATTCTTCGGGGGCGATAAAGGTTCGGGGGGCGAAGAAATCTTCCTCATCATCTCCAAGAGTCTGTATGCTTTCCTCCTTATTTGAGGCCGAATGTATGGGGGTTGGCGTCTCATGGTGGAATACGAACATTTCCCTTACTACCTGTTATTCTCCATGTATTGTCCTGATGCCATCCCTTGTGGGGAACCTTATCACCTGGTGTAAGTTCGAGGGCACTGCCCTTATATTGTGTATCCAAGGCCTACCAAGTAAAGCATTGTACCTCATATTGTCGTCGATGACCTAAAATTTGGTGCTCTGGGTTGTGCCAGACGTGTTGATCGGTAGGGCGATTTCTCCTTTCGTCTCTTCTCCAATCATATTGAAGCCGTGGAGGATTCGAGGGATAGTGTCAATTTGATTGAGCAACCCCAACTGTTCTATTACTTCTGACCTGATTATGTTGGCCGAACTACCAGGGTCCACAAGCCTGATTTGATCCTTTCGAGGAGGTTCCCCAACATCCTTACTGCGGCGGGGTAGGTTCCCTATCCGTCGTTGCTAAATATCTCGGGTACTAGCTCGACGTAAGGAGATATTTTCGGTGCTGCCGCATTGGGAGTCTCCGGGCGACTCTGCAGCCGAGAGATATCTAACTATCGTGCCTGCAACATTTCCAAAATAACATAAAGACTAACTTCTTGTTCTACCCGGGCTAGAATTTTTTGGGCTTCCTGTTGGTCAACATGTTGTATGCCATCATTGGTGCGCGAGGCTTCGTTGACCCGTTGCGCGTCGTGCAAGCCCGTGTCCGCTTGAACCGATCTAGATGCGTTATCGAGGTCCTGTGGTATCGCGGCAACCGTTGGGACAGCCGTACTGTTTTCTCTGCGATTTGCGGGGTAGTCGTTCTTGATTTCGTTTACCGAGCCACACATTAACCTGAAATCAAAAGATCTTCAGTAAGAAAAAGTGTGAAAGATAACGTGCGTTCACGTGACGAAACTAGCAAGAAAATAATCACTATTATTTTTAGTCCCATAGTTGGCGCCAAACTGTTTACCGTAAAAATGGTAACAACAATTAAATTTGTAAATGAGATTCTAAAAATATATGATCTATTCCTGAGCTAGTTATTAAGGTACTTAGTGTTACAAACTTGAAGTATAATGATGAAAAGCGAGTTGAAACAAGGTAGCAATCGAACCAATAGGGGGTTGTTTCCCGGAAGCAAAATCAGTCTGCGGGTACCTCGGGGCCAAGGTTCGAGCCGAGAACGAGCTACTGAGGGCAATCGGGAATGGGATAACAGGCGGTAATATAGCTAAATAAAGCTCTGTGTTACCAATGTTGAACAAAGTAGTGAAGAACAAATAAGAAAATGATAAAATGCTAAGGCAGCCTCGGGCCAATGAGAATGAACAAGTTAAAAGAAAGAGAGAGAGAGAGAGAGAGATATTATTGCACTTGTGGAGAAATGGAGCAACATTAGTTCCCCTCACAAAGAGGTGGGGATCCCCTTTATATAGGCATAGAATTTCTTGCAATATAAAACGTGTTAACAGTGAAAGTACAGAGATAGGATGACTAGATTTTAACACCTCGAAAATAGACTTCAGATAGGCCATCCTTGTCAGGTCGAGTCGCGTGTCTTGAGAACCTCCCCCTTGCTCGCCGCGGCCTACTACATTAGTCGGAATAAGATCAGCTCTTAGGCGAATCTCGAGGATGAGTCCCGACCTTGGCTCCGAACTTCGAGGGGCGTGAAACCTTATGATGGGGAATTCGGGCTCCCGGATTCACCGAACACATATATATGGTGAGACTTAAATCTAGTACCAACTTTGATACCTTATCGAATTATGTAATTATTACCCAGCGTAGTTAGTTTGTTATTACATGATCGTTTTCTTATTCTATTCTCTAAGCTAAGACTGAAGGTGGTGTTTGTGTATTGTACATAACTCCAATTTAATTTGTTACCAAAAAAGAAAAGTTATAAAACAGAATATGCTTTCGTTTGGTAGTTAATATATATTCAACATCCACTGATCCTTTTGTTTTCAGATATTTCAGTTAACAGTGAGCTATAGTTTAACTTTAATTGGTAACACTGAGTGGCCAACTCTTTCAGTGGTGATCTTTCAGACCAATATGTTATGCCATTATAAATAAATGAAAACAGGAACTGATCAAAAAATCCAAAAAAGAAAAGGAAAAAAAGTCATGCATTACTCAATAATGGTGTAGGCATTGCGTATTTTAATAAGACATGACAACTTGGCATTCCTTCTTTTCTTTTCCCTCCCCCACCTCTGGTCTTTTTAACACTTATATTTCTTGTCATATATTCCTTTTTCTTTTAATATGCTATTGCTAATCTGATGCAGAAACTTTACACTAGCTCTTTTTTGAATCACCAAAGACCCTTAAAATTAAAGAAATAAGATAATTTACAATTAGGTCTCGGATATACTAGTATTTATTTTCCGTATGATGATGTATGCTATGCATGCATCACTTCTACCATTATGCAACACGTATAATTCTTTTAACTAGGGATTGCTAATAGTGTTTTCTCTATTTTTTTCATATTTCATAGGTCCAATACTTCCTTGAATCCTGCACATGAACATGAACGAAGTTTAGTGCATTGAACTCTACTTTTTTACAATGAATTATTTAATCATTAAAATTAAATTAATAGATGACAAAAAATAAATAAATACTTTTAATATATATTTTATATATATTTTCCCCTTTTCTTTCTTGGAGTCCCTTCCTAAGCAACATCTCCAAAATATTATTAGTATATCACCTTAGCGACATTAGGGATGAAAAGATATAGAAACCAATAGTATTATATATTTTGTTATAGAATGTTACACAATCTTAATTAAAAGTGCCAAGTACGTACACTTAACACTAGCTAGTCTAATTAAGTACATAATAATCAGTGGCGAAGCCAGAAATGTATTTAAGGGTGTTCAAACTTCAAAGAAATAGAAAAAAAAAATCCGACAAAAGGTATTCAATATAGGTTTTATACATCTAAAATTAATATTTTACTTATATATACAGTGCAATTTTTCGTAATATTTCGGCGAAGGATGGTCAGTTGACCACCCTTTGCTATAGGTGGCTTCGCCCATGATAATAATGATCTGATTATAAATTTCAGAGCAACTACTTTGGTTCTGAATGGGATAGGATCCTTATCGTAACTTTTTGGAACATGGAAGGAAAAAACAATTTTGATATGTGCTTTCGTTAGTTGTCTTTCCAAAAGGTTGGATAACTGGGTGTTAGCTCTAATAACTAGTTAATTAGAATCCATGTTTTAGTGACTTTCTCGTATAGGAAGAGCCACCTCTCTCTATCAAAAGAAAAAGGAAATGTTGAAAAATTATATCTGGTCAATAAATCAATCATGGAGTTTTCTCAAGGCCAAATATAAAAGCTAAAGGACTTGTTATTATCCGACTTAAAAGAATTAAAACGCGTTTGCTTTAACTCTGAAAAATTGTAGAAATTACTTCGTATCTAAACTTTAATCGAGAAACTTTTTCTTTTTAGTCTTAATAAAAAAAAATTATATTAACTCAACCCCAAAAATTAATTTGAGGACTGGGAGCTCGTTCCCCTCAACCAACGTGGGAAAATCTAACATCCTCGAATGCCCAATCCTAGTTAATAATTGAAGTGTGGACGTTACATACGGCCCAATATTGGCTAAATTAAGAGTAGAGATATTGAATCTGACTCCGATACTATGTTGAAATGTATAATCATCTTATTTAAAAGTTTACACTATGTAGAGACAATATATTATTGGATGAGTTGGTCACACACTCCATCATGCTACGCAGAGATCCTAGGGTTGAGTTCACCCCACCCATTTCCATCCAAATAATAAATTACGTGTTTGACCCATGAAATGATTGATAGCCTATATGTGATAGGTACATTGATGATGTCTTGTTAATCGCTTAAAATTTTAGATGAGATGGTCATACACTATCACAAGTATTTGGTTGAAAAATAATTTTTTCAAAGTTCTGTTTTTTTAATTTTGCGACAGTTCTTCCTCAGGCTTTTTCGTATCAATTGACATTTCAATGATTCGTGTATATTAACATGGAGATAAGAGTTGGTGCCCATGCAAAATAATGGGTTGACGAAAAGTTGGCGATGAGGTATTCACAATAATTTGAATGGTTTGCCTTTACTCTTTAGAGCGGGAGGAAAATGACAAAAGAAAGAAAGCGACAAGAAGATGAAGGAAGAAGGAAAAGTTTCGATGAAAGATAGATTACCACGTAAAATATAATATATGATTTAGGAGAGGTTAAAACATGCATGAAATATAAAAGCAAATCTTGAGACGGAATGGAGACATATATACATTCAGTTCAACTCGAAGATAGCAAGAATAATCATTGTAATTATGTTAAAAAGATCTCTCATAGGTTGTACTGCGATAGCCTTCAAAAGTAATTTTAATTTGACGGGTTCAATTTAAAAATTCTTAATACTGAATTCAATATACTTTCAAATTTATGGGTTCAAAAATATTACGTTAGGTTGAAGCAATAGCACTAAGGTTACATTCACTACTGTCAAATGCCTCCAATAAATGAATAGCATTCATTTACGGGCACTTTTCGCCCGTCCTTCTCATGCTCCGTGACAACGGCGGTATCCCTAACAGAGGGACCATTCTTCGTCACTAGTCATGGCGTGACAGTGGCTACTTGCGATTGCAAAAACCAACCCTGTACTGATGTATAAGATTCTAAAGTTGTCCTTTTCCAAAAATCATTGATTTCAGACTTTTCCTATTACTTATTCCCTAGCTAGGAGAAGGACATAATCTCAGCTTTGGCTGCAGTCTGAAATGGCTTACCAAAAGAGCATAAATCAACAGAATAAGCAAATGTTGCCCATTTTTAAACCAATCAAATAGTCAGAAAGAATCAGTCCCTGCCCCACAATTATCACAGCAACACATAATCAAGAAATAACAAAAGCACAATTGTAACATAATATTGTCTATTTTACTAACCAGCTGTAGGGACAGTGAGATGTTATACTAATTTTGGGGTAAGGACTAGCTCATCGTAAAACCCTTAAATCAACATAATTCCCTTATTTTCCTCTCTGTTGATATAAGACGGAAGATTATATTATTCTCTGTCCCAAAGAGAATAGTATGATTCGGAATGAGAGAAACATAGGGTCTTTTTTCTTTGTGAATTTAGACTTAATTTTTAAAGTTTTATATATATATGTGTGTACATTTTAAAGTTTTTTAAAATAATATAATTTTTATATTTAAAAACTACACGTATAATATTATAAATGATTACTGCATATATATAATGTTCTTGTAGTATCTGTATGGGTCAAAATCCGTCCGCAAGTGGATTACCCATCGAGCTCACCAAGAGGCGACCCCAACAAGGCGACCCCATTCTACCCCCCCCCCCCCCCAACGGGGAACAGTGAGGGGTCAACCAAACCATGGATGTACCCGTAAGGCGTAATGGCAACGAGCGCTTCGACCACTGCCAAGATCGAGCCATCGAGAAGGCTTGCACAATATAGAATATATGTAGTCATGCTCTAGCAATTAAAGAAGGAATATAGTCGAGAAGGGGTAAGTTGTTTAAAGACCGCTGGATAAGGAGGAAGGCGGGTAATATATATATATATATATATGGAAGAGAAGGCAGAAAGGGAGGGGACCCACAGAAGAAAAAGAAACAGAAGGCTTGGAGGAGATCTCGGAGGAACAAAGGAAGAAGTCTAGATTTTGGGTTACAAACCTTTATAAACGCCATTGTTGAATCAATAAAGCTAGATCTCATAGTTATCAACGAGATTCTTCATTATCTTCTTTGCTTTTACAAATAAAGAACAATATATCAAATATGTAAGCTTATCATTTACGTTTGATGTCTTTTAATCATTCTAAGAAATGTTATATAAACTCAGCCTCATTTAATTTTAGTATACAATATGCTAGATCTAAAGTTGATTATGTTTGGCTAGGATTTACTCTCTATTTCATCATTAATTAATTTGACTAAAAGGCTTAACACTTTTTGGTCAAATAATTTAGCGTCGTCTGTGGCGAATTTCTTAGCCAAATTCTTTAGTTTCCTTTGGATCTAGGACCAGCCAAGTATTACTTCCACGTTGTTACAACCTCACCATCTCGGTAACAACGCCAACTCAAAAAAAATAGTAGATAAATTTTTGAGATAACTGTACCAATCTAGGTCAGATCCCCACACAAAATAAAAATCATGACCGATGTCTATACGAGACTCATGCCACACATGTAACGATGGGTTTGGCAGTTCATATGCATGTTTGAAGTAGAACCACGGTCACTATGCGCTTGGCATGACCGCAATCCTATGCGATGTATTCACCTCGTATACTGACATGTACTTCCACCCCTTGGGAAGGGATGATAGCCTACAGGGTGACCCTTTAAAATAACGGTTGACCTGCCTTATTTTTGTATCACGCATACTGGATGATTTATGAACAAAGAATAACATGTTTCCCTTATTGTTTGCGCATATCGGATTGGGACTCGGCCTCGGTATCCCAACGAATGAGGCGAGCCCAACTCATAAGAAGTCTAGATGCGACTAAATGGCGAAGCCAAACACGGCTGTCAAATCAAAAACCACTATTCGACTACGAGGCGAAACGAGTAACCCTACAGCGACGCTCCTCCTTTCACCAACCTCAACAAGGCGACCCCATTCTACCCCTCCCCCATTAAGGGGAACATTAAGGGGTCGACCAATCCATGGACGTACCCATAAGGCGTAATGGCGACGAGCGCCTCGACCACTGCCGAGATCGAGTCATCGAGAAAGCTTGCAAAGCAGAATATATGCGGTCATGCTCTAGTAATTAAAGAAGGAATATAGTCGAGAAGGGGTAAGCTGGTTAAAGACCGCTGGATAAAGGGGAAGGTGAGTGATACATATATATATGGAAGAGAAGGAAGAAAGGGATGGGCCCCCGGAGAAGAAAAATAGACAGAAGGCTTGGAGGATACCTCTGTGGAACAAAGGAAGAAGTCTAAATTTTGGGTTACAAACCTTTGTAAACGCCATTGTTGAATCAATAAAGCTTGATCTCATAGTTATCAACGAGATTCCTTCATTATCTTCTTTCCTTTTATAAATACAAAATAATATATCAAAGATGTAAGCTTATCATTTACATTTGATGTCTTTTAATCATTCTAAGAAATGTTATCTAAACTTAGACTCATTTGATTTAGTATCCAATATGCGTAGATATAAAGTTGATTATGTTTGGCTAGGATTTACTCTCTATTTCATCATTAATTGATTTGACTAAAAGGATTAACATTTTTTGGTCAAACAGTAACCTCCTAGGAGCGGATGACTCATCTGAATACAATATCGTCGCGGAACATAAATTTATGTATAACTTTACTAAAATTGTAATAAATAACATATTTGAATACCATATTTTTAAAAATATAATGGGTTTTTGCTAATTAAATACCTTTAAATATTAAACTCATACAGGGCGGTTTAATTGGTGGACGAAAGCCAAACTCTAATGGGAGGCTTTTCCTATCAGTCCCTTACTTTATTGGTCTTACATTTCAGCCGCCAGATCATTGTTTTATTGGTCTCACCAGATCATATATCAAGTAATATAGAATGAAACTCATGAATATAAAAAATGAAAAGGGCAACATGAAAGAAGAAAAAAATTGATACTTCTCATTTCTATTAAGTTAAGAGTCGAATTTCAAAAACTAAAAAGGAGTTTGTATTAGTTTAGATATTTTTACTCAGTTACACGACAATAATTACGTCTCAGTTTTATACAAATTAAAATCGATTATATGAATTATTACTTCTTTCTTTAAGCCGAACATAACATTATTATTATACGAAATAAAATAAAAATAAAAGTAAAAATTACTATTTACCCCCAAAACGCTAAAATAAACTAAAGAGCTTATGGGTATAAGGCAAAGAAATTATAAAGAATGGCGGGGACAAGCAATCAACATGTTGGAACCTTGCTGCAATGTGCAACTCCTCCTAGAATTTTCTCTGTCTATGCAATAAAAAATTAAACATAGATTAAATTAAAAGTATATTTGAAGAGATAACTATTGATGCTGAGTTAGTTATAATGATTGATATTGGACCAAAAATCGCCTGTTTCTAAAAAGATTTTTTTCTGTCAAATACATTGAAGTTGATTTCACGTTGTGTCAAGTCCACTTTTTAATTCTTTTTTTTTCATCAAATTGCCTTTGCTTTTGTCTACTAATCGCTGTCAATCTCTGTTGATGATTTTAGTTTTACAAGTGGGATTATTCTAAAAGTTACTTCGTTAGCTTCCTAATCTTGAAATGTTATTTTTAATATACGTAATTGTTCTTTCATTAAGCTTCCACTTTTATTTAGCAAAATACTAGACTTATTTTGATTTTAACTTCCATGACGGGTGAAAAAAATTTATACTATCATATCATTTAAGTTACACTGATAATATACATTGTTAAATTCTTTTTAATCTTTTCCATCCTTTTCTTGTTTTGGGTGCCTGAAGCAGCCCTCGTCAACCTAGTGGTTTCTTTACTATTTCATTGGATAAGTAAAAGATTTGGAATTAGATATGGGGTAAATCATAGCCAACTTCAACTTCAGTGCAACTTTATGAATATATGATACTACATAAAATATGATAAAGAAAAAGAAACCAACATCTCAAGTATTGTTGCTACCAATCGAGAATTGATCTACTGCTGCACAAAGCTGATTTCCAGTCGCGCAAGTCCTTATATTCGTCCGAATAGAAAATTTGATATATTATAAAAGTTATCAAGCCACTTGAGTTTTGGATCATCCCATTTTCATATAATATACCCTCATGTTTCTTAATAATTTCTTAGCACATAAGACATCAACTTTTTTCAATCATACCTAGATATAAGAGTTTAAATTGTAATCAACCAATAATAATATATGTGATTGTAGATTCGGTACAACTTGGTGTTTCAAGGTCCAACCTTATCTATACGCAACTATGTAAGTGTAAAAATAAGTATACAAAATGTTATATATACATATTATAACTCAATGTTCCGGGATCGAATTTTGTATAAATGCGCTAGAAAATAAGTACGTAATTATATGGTTTTAAAACATAAGGTTTCAATTCAGAATTCATTGCTAGTGTATAAGGTAAAATATGATACGACACGTGATCGTCTAAAGGAAAGACGCGTGGAACCTAAGACAGGGATAGCCGAAGACCGAACGCAACTATTCCCCTTATTTTACTGGAAGGAGTAACGTTCACGAGGGTGTATTAAATGCTCCGTAGTCACATAACATTTTACAAAGAATATTCTGCGGCATTAAGAGCGACGGCCCGTTACAGAGAATTTGGCATTTATGTTCACTGTTACTGATAGAATATATGAGACCACCAAACTATATAGATACCTGGTCCTCTATGAGTTTCCACTGAGAATGCTAATGAAACATTAAGTAAATAAGACAAGGAATTTTCACGTGGAAAAATTCCTGCTCAAGAGGATAAAAAACCACGACCTACACTGGTAGGATACAGCTTCACTATGAGCAACTTTTAGATTACAACCTATGCAATCTAGGAATTAAACTCTTAATCCCTTACTAACTTGTAATACACCTATTACAAGCCACTTTGCAATACACCTATTACAAAGACTTCAACTCATGACCAACTCTAGTCACGACACAAAAACTAAGGGTTTATGGTTTTATAAGGGGGTTCCTAATTGATAAGCAAATTAGGAATTACAGTTAAGAACAATTACAAAGTTACAACTCAACTAAGGACAACAAGATACTAGATTCGGGAACGGGTCTGTAGTAGTGTTAAACTTTGTTCTTGATGCACTTGAGAATTGAATGCGTGATCAGTGAACGGCTGGAGTGCTTGAATGCTCAAGTTAATTCCCAAGATTTCAAGTAATATTTTTTTGTAATTCTCTTTGTTAATACAACATGGATGACATCACTTGAGTGATGTAATCACTTGGTAGTTCAAATGAGAACTGACTGCAGAACCTGCGTTGCACTGTTTTTGTGTACAGTGCAGGCAGTCACTTTCCAACTGTAGACAATTGACTTCGTACTGCTATCAGGGAAACACAAGGGTATCAAGTCCCTGTGTTGATTCTCTATCTTTTGAAGTCGTAGTAATTCTCATTAGCTGGAATCCGTTGATTTGAGTTTTGTACCAAATGAGTCAGGTTCCTTATCTGAATTTTTGATTGTAAGTTTGTTAGATCATCAAAACACAAAGCTAAAGAATTGTAAACACGTCAATTTTTCCCTTTTTGATGATGACAAACTTAGAAATTGATAGCACATGTTTAGAGTAAAACTAAACAGATGAAGTAACAGGGACTTCACAAGTTCCCACTGACTTTATACTTCCTCCTTAAACAGATCCCTGTTTTCCCAATTATACACATGAAGTGCCAGGAACTAGTTCCCCCTGACGTTATACTTCCCCCTTTTGGCATCATTAAAAATACACTAGCAGGCAATTAGCATAAAGAAGTCTAGCCTAGCTAAATCATGCCACATATGTGCACACAACATGATATAAATGAGAAACAGAGAAACATAAGCATTAACAACAAAAAGAGGATAGTTTTTTTTATAAAACATATGCCTTTCATATACAGCAAAGGCAGAAATTGGACTGATTTCAGCGAGATAAGTACAAGTACATCCCATCCATACCACAAAAAGAAATAAAAAACAAACAACAACTGCCAATGTCAACAAAACAAGAACAAAATTAATCCAGAAACTGGTCTCTGAAGGGTTGCCTAAGGGACACTACGAAGAGAGGGCTCGGAGGTTGCAGCAAGGGTGTTGAGAACTAGATCTATTCGGGAATTTGCCGACGTTTGCTCGGTGAGTAGTTTATCCTTCAGGTTCTCCACTTGTGCCCTGAGATCAGCATTTTCCTTGGTCTGACGAGCTATCTCCTCATTTGGCCCTGGAACCCCTTGGGCCTGTTGATCTTCCAGTATGGCATTACTTGCCTTCAGCCATCAAATCTCCTCAATTGCACTATTTTGAGCATTGATGGGCTGAGAGATTGTCGATTCCTCCATTCTTTTCAATACACTCACATTCCTCCAAAGTTGTTTGAGAGAAGGTCTGCTTCTTGGTCCCTACTTTGAACTATCCCAATGGCACTTTGAAGAACTTAAAGAAGGGCATAAGAATAAACTCATTAGGAAGACCATGGTTGCCTTAAAAGTCGCCAATTTCTGCATATGCTCAATTATGATGGCAGGCAAGTTTACAGCTTTAAATCCATCCAGTGCTTCCATCAGATATAAGTCAGATTTAGAAGTAATAGACCTTCTCTCAGCACGGGGTATAAGAACGTTGTTCACCAGCTCGAACAATAACGGATAAACAGGAAGCAAGGCTTTCTTGTGAACCCGTTCCCCTTGCTGGGTTGCACCTTCCTTCATAATAACATTTCTGAAATTGGACCCACAAACATTCTTCACAAAAGATTTACCAGCCGCATGGACCTTAAGAATGTCCCCAAGAAAGGTAGCATCCAGCACAATCTCCACTCCATTTACCAAGGCACAAATATGGTCAGTGTCAACAGGAAAAAGATCGACATAGAAACTTTGGACCTCATTCCCATACACCTTTGGTACATCCACTTGGAATAGATGCCCCCACCGTTGAAGCTCTACCATCTCAAAATTTGTCTCGTTCCGGCCGTTTTAGATATAATTGGGCCAAAAGTGCAACCCCATAAGACCTTTTGGTTCCTCAGTCATTCTATAGGAGACATACACTCACCCTTCACTCTCTTTGCAGAATCGGGTTCCCTCACAGTTTCCAACTTCCTCTTTCCCGACTTCACACTCAATTTTCCTTTTCCACTAGACTTGTCCAACACATCCTCATCAGAAAATGATTGTTCACTCACAACATTTTTCAACTTGCCACCATTTTTTGATGATCTTGAACTAGGTGTAGTAACAACTTCCTCTGAAGCAGATTGCTTCTTCTTATGGGATTTTTTAACCAAGGAATTGGGTTCCTCTGTTGCTTTCTCATCAACTTCCACCACAGGAATGTCTTTTTCAAATTCTACTTCTCCGTTTTTCACCAACCTCTTATTTTTCTTCTTACTGCTCCTTTTGCTCTTTTGTATTGCAGACTCATAAGCCTCTTTTGCTTGAAACCTAGTAGTAGGTCGCTTAACAGAGGACTCGGGAGTGGCTACTGCCTTTGTTTTGACAATAAAATCATCCAACAAAATATCATATTGATCTTCTTCATTACTAGACCTCATCTCAGGAACCAAGATTTCCAAAGGCTCAACAACAAAGTGTGGAAAAGGAGCAGGGGAGAAACTAACCTAGAAAGATGATCCTTGATATTTTTCCTCTGGAGAGGGATCAGATCCTTCACGAGCAGTCCCAGTAGTTTTTGCCGGTGCAGAGTTTTCAAAAAGCACCAGAGCTCCTTCTTCCATTGACCCATGTGTCTCATTCCTCTAAGACTAAGACACACCAGAGATCACCTCATACTCTATTCCATCAGCAGATATGACTAGTACATTTTTTACGGCCTCCTTCTCTATAGAATCCATGGTTACCACAAACTTAGAAGTAGGAACAATTGTAGACTGATCAATACTTACCTATAAGACTTCAACTGTCTGCGAAATCTTACCATGTTCTCCACCCTTTCTTTGATCGGTGAGAATCTCAAGTGATAGGGACGAAAAATTATAGAAGGTTAGGGTTTTTTTGTTCTCAAAATTTTGAGGGGGAGAGAGGTCTGAAAGTTTTGAACTAGAGGGATTCTGGAAACTTGGGTTGGAAGTGTCTTCACCAGTGGTGGTTGAGACATGGATGGTGAGAGACGGCCTTTTAGAGATGGATAAGTCAAGGTTTTTCTCAACTAAAGAGGGATCATTGATTGAGTTTCAATCATAGCAAGGATGAAGTCGAGAATTTTGGGAGAAGGACTGAAAAGAGAGATGTGGTCGTTCAAGAAGAAGAGAGAGTTTTAGCGGGAAAAGAAATAATTATGAGGGAGATAGAAAAGAACCTGTTCTGAAATGACAGTTGCTATGTTGGAAGTTGCAATGCTTTAGAGGGAGATGAAAAAATTTGAAATGAATAGACGTGACATACAGGCCCTGAAAAGGTAGGTGACATGGCAATCATTTTTTGCATCTTTTTAAGATATGTATAAAAAGGCACAAGACTACTAACCTGCGGTACAAGAACCTGGTTCATGACCTATCTTTGAAATTTTTCAATCCTCTTTTACCATCCATGCAGTACATCTACCTAGACATTAGATCCCGTCAAGTATTCACCTAGGAGAGAGTCACTTCCCTAGTGCCTCTTTAACCATTTAGAAAACCTTTCAAGCATTTTACTCTTAGCTTAATTTAGCATCTTATTAGCATAAATTAGAAGTAACAACTGAATAACTATGATTGAAAGTGCAATTAAAAGAACCACGCATTACTAATTTAGATAGGAATCTAACAAATTCTAGCTCCCTGTGGAATTGATCCCGACCATCTTGGGTAAAAGATGCTTCGACCACTCTTACCACTTTGTAGTGGTGTAGGGTTGGCCTCAATCACTTTACTTATGTGATACTAATATTTGGTTGACGCCAATTCAGGTACAAAATGGTGGCAAACAACAACAATGACCCTCTTGGCAATGTGATCGCGGGGGAGGAGGTTTATGACATCGGTGATGATGAGGTGCCTCTTGTACCTCAAGGACAACAGAGAGGCCGCCAGGCCAATGCCAATGATAATATTTCAGACCCTCCCGCACCACCTCCAAGAGTGGCCCCTCAGGTACTTCCCAACCAAGGGTATGCGAGTGCAATTATCTCTCCCCGGATCTGGGCGAGCAATTTTCAAATGACCAATGTGATGTTAAAGTTGTTGGAGTAGCGAGGTTATTTCATGGGTGCTCCTGATCAAAATGCTTACAAGCATCTTAAAGGTTTTTCTGATACATGTTGAGGGAGAAAGTAAATGAACGTGTCCGGGGATGCCTTGCGGTTGAGATTATTCCCTTTCTCTCTTCGAGGGAAGGTATTAGATTGGTTTGAGAGACTCCCCAACCACTCTATCCATACATGGATGAGTTGGTGGATAGATTCATTGCAAAATTTTTCTTGCCGGGTCATATGGAAACCTTAAGGGATGAACTCTTAGCCTTTTAACAGGAGCCCAATGAACCACTACATGAAATATGAGAGCGATACCGGACCATGGTGAAGGAATGCCCAAATAATGATATGACTGAGGCAATGTTACAACACAAATTATACCGAGGTATTAACATAAAAAATTAGTGCATAGTGAACTAACTAGCTGGGGGAAACTTCATAAACACGTCGTATGATCAAGCTTGTGAGATATTGGATGAGATGACGGACACTTCTTCCTCTTGGCAAAGTAGAGCAAATGTGTCACGGGGTGACCCCACGGTCATTCACTTTCACAAAGAGCTCCATGATCATGGGCAGGAAATTACAGAACTGACAACAATTATGAACCAGCTAGAAAAGGCACAGTTACAACAGGTTCAAGCTCCACGACAAGAGAATGCTATGGAGGGTGTCAACATGTTAGTGAACAAAAGAAGACAAAGAGGGCAACAGAACCAAGGGAATTTAGATCAATACAACCAAGATAGTGGTGGGTTTCAAGATGATAGGTATGAAAAAAAGAATGAAAAGTGCAATATATGAACAATTATTAAGTCCAAAGGGGCAATTCTTCGAACCAACAACAATGGAGGACCCAAGGCAATTGGGGAAATCAAAAACAAGGGAATAATAATTGGGGGAAAAACAACGAAAATCCTAATTGGGGCAACCAGAATAATAGTCAAAATAATCAGGGTAACTGGGGTAATAACAATAACAACTGGGGTGGAAACAACAATCAGGGTAGTTGGAATAATAACAATCAGGAAAATCGGGGGCAAGGCTTTTGAAGGCCCCCAATGTATCAATAACCGAACAATCCACACCCATTTCCATCCCAAGATCCGAGTTCATCCAACAATGATATGGGGAGAATTGAAATGATGTTCGAATAGATGATGAAGAAGAATGCTGACTCGGATTGCCAGTTGGCTTCCCACAATACTTCAATCAGAAACTTGGAGGTTCAGTTAGGCCAAATCTCACAATCCTTGAACACTCGCCCTAAGGGGGCTCTACCTAGTGATATGGTAGTTAACCCAAATGGCGGGAACAATATTAGGCATACAATGGCAGTAACTATAAGGAGTGGACTAGGTGGTGATAGAAATGCCTCCAATCAACAAGCAATTTTCAGTGATAAAGTTGAGTTGCAAGAAAATGAGGTTCCTTTGGTGGTTGAAAATGTGATTGGTGAGAACATAAATGAAGAAGGGAGGATTGATATCAAAGATACCGAGGTGGAAACAAAAAATGACGTGAACCCGTCTAGGGAATACGTAATAGACATGCAAACGGTTATGCATAAAACTAAAGCACCTTTGCCAAGGCCACCTCCACCTTATCCTCAAAAGCTAGCGAAGTCGAAAAAAGAGAACCAGTTTAAGAAATTCATTAAAATAATGAAGAGCTTATCCATTAATATGCCTTTGGTGGAGGCTCTAGAAGAAATATCGGGTTACAATTCATGAAAGACTTGGTGACGAAAAAAAGATCCATGGATTGTGAAACTATCAAGATAAACCACCAAGTGAGTGCAATAGTGCATTCAATGGCTCCGAAGTTAGAAGATCCTGGTGCTTTTACCATTTCTTTCACCATTGGGAGTGCATACTTTGCTAAGGCTCTATGTGATTTGGGGGCAAGTATCAATTTGATGCCCTACGCAGTTTTTTCCAAGACTTTAGGTATTAGGCAACCGAGGCCAATTTCCATGAGATTGCAAATGGTGGATAGATCAAGGAAGAGACCATTGAGTATTATTGATGATATTCTTGTCTAAGTGGACAAATTTATTTTGCCGGCAGATTTTGTGATTCTTGACTACAAGGTCGATTTTGAGGTGCCTATGTTGGGAAGACCTTTCCTTGCAACTAGGACGGCCTTAGTTGATGTGGAAGTAGGGGAACTCACTTTCCGAGCGGGTGATGAAAAAGTGGTCTTTCACGTGTGTAAATCTATGAAGCAGCCCAATTGTACTGAAGTGTTCTCATTTGTGGATCTTTTCACGGCAGTGATAATTGACGATACTAGTGTAATGATCAATTTGGAGGACCCTCTAGAGGCGGTTCTATTGAATCTTGATGTAAATGAGGATGAAGGCCGTGTGGAGTGTGTCAATGCTTTACATGGAATGGGCTTTTACTCTTATGAGCTTTGGAAGCTATCTTTGGATCTTGAGAATAGGAAGACTCCACCAATAAAGCCCTCAATCAAGGAACCTCCAGTGGTGGAGTTGAAGTCGTTGCCTCCATGCCTCAGGTATGAATTCTTAGGCCCTAGTTCAACTTTGCCAGTTATTCTTTCCTCTTGTCTTACTAACATGCAGGTAGATGCTATATTGGCGGTGCTCCAAAAGTGGAAGAAGGCAAGTGGATGGACTCTAGTTGATATTCGGTGAATAAGCCCAGCCTTTTGTATGCATAAGATTATTCTGGAAGATGATGAAAAGCCCTTCTTGGAATATCAAAGGAGGTTGAACGAAGCAATGCAAGAAGTTGTGAAAAAGGAGTTGATCAAGTGGTTGGATGCCGGGGTTGTGGACCACATCTCCGATAGCTCTTGGACTTATCCAGTGCAATTTGCGTCGAAGAAGGGTGGTATGACCGTGGTGACCAATGCGCAAAATGAACTAATTCCCACAAGGACAGTCACTGGATGGAGGGTGTGCATGGATTCCATTGCCTTTTCTTGATCAGATGCTATACAGACTTGCAGGTCGTGCCTTCTATTGTTTCATGGATGGGTATTTTGGGTACAACCAAATCTTGATTGCTCCGGAAGATCAGGAGAAGACCACTTTTACTTGTCCATATGGAACCTTTGCCTTTTTTAGGATGCCTTTTGGGTTGTGTAATGCACCGGCTACATTCTAGCGGTGTATGATGGCCATTTTCACCAACATGGTGGAAGATATTTTGGATGTGTTCATGGACGACTTTAGTGTTATGGGAGACTTATTTGATGAATGCTTGAAGAATCTTGATAGGGTGTTGGCCCGATGTGAAGAAACCAATCTTATGCTCAATTGGGAGAAATACCACTTCATGGTTGAGGAGGGCATAGTCCTTGGCCATAAAATTTCAAAACATGGCATAGAGGTGGACAAAGCTAAAATAGAGGTGATTTCAAGGCTTCCACCCCCTACTTCTGTCAAAGCAGCTAGAAGTTTTCTTGGGCAAGCGGGGTTCTACCGGAGATTTATCAAAGAATTCTCGAAGGTAGTGAATCTTCTATGCAAGCTATTGGAAAAGGATGCTAAGTTCATGTTCGATGAGAGATGTATGCAAGCTTTTGAACTTCTCAAGCACAAGTTGACTACCACTCCTATTATTACCGCAATGGAGCTTGCCTTTTAAGCTCATGTGCGACGTGAGTGATGTTGCAGTTGGGGTGGTTTTGGGTCAAAGAGTGAATAGAATTTTTCATTTCTGTACTACACAAGCAAGACAATGAATGATACCCAAATGAACTATACGATGACTGAAAAAGAGCTTTTGTCTATTGTGTTCACAATGGAAAAATTTTGGTCGTATCTCATGGGCGCCAAAGTCATAGTGCATACCGATCATGCCGCTCTTCGGTACTTGATGATGAAGAAAGATTTCAAATAAAGGTTGATGCGATGGGTCTTGCTACTTCAAGAGTTTGATTTGGAAATTGTGGACCGGACAGGTAGTGAAAACTAAGTGGCGGACCACTTGTCCCACTTGGAGGAGGAGAGGAGGCCTGGTGATGCCTAGAAATCAACGATTCATTCCCCGATGAGCAACTACTTTATGTGTCGATGAATGATATGCCATGGTTTACAAACGTTGTTAATTTCCTTGTGACTGGTATAATCCTGTGTGAGCCCTCTTCTAACCAAAGGAATAAGCTCAAATGTGATAGTTTGGATTTCTATTGGGATGAGCCATACTTGTTCAAAATTTGCACTGACGGAGTGAACCGGAGGTGTGTCCCAGAGGAGGAGCAATTGAGTATTTTATAGGCTTGTCATTCCTTTCCCTATGGTGGCCATCACGGTAGGGTGAGGACATCTTCGAAGGTTTTTAGTTGTGGGTTTTATTGGCTAACTTTGTATAAAGATGCAAGTGAACTTGTGAAGAGGTGAGACGAATGTCAAAGAGCGGGCAGAATTTTGAAGAAAGATGAGATGCCTCTCAATACTATTCTTGAAGTTGATATTTTTTATATATGGGGCATTGATTTTATGGGCCCATTTGCTAGCTCGTGTGGGAACACATACATTCTTGTGGCGGTTGACTATGTTTCAAAGTGGGTTGAAGTCATGGCTTTACCTAACAATGAGTCCCGAAGTGTTGTTGCATTTCTTAAGAAGTGCATTTTTACTATGTTTGGCACTCATCATGCAATCATAAGTGATGGGGGTCTCATTTTTGTAATAGAGCTTTTGACACTTTGCACAATCAAAAAGTTTCTACTCCTTATCATCCTCAGGCAAGTGTCCAAGTTGCAGTCTCAAACAGGGAATTCAAGAGTATATTGTCAAAGACAGTCAATGCAAATAGGACCGATTGGTCAAAGAAATTGGATGATGCTCTATGGGCTTGTAGGACTACTTACAAGACTCTAATTGGTATGTCGCCGTACAGGTTGGTGTTTGGAAAAGTTTGCCATCTACCCGTTGAGTTAGAGCACAAGGCTATGTGGGCTTTGAGGAAGTTGAATGTTGAATGGGATGTGGCAGCAAATATTCGTATGGAGCATCTTAATGAACTTGATGAATTTCGATTCCATACCTACCATAGTTCGTCCTTTTACAAGGATAAGATGAAGTACCTTCATGCCAAGTATAATCGTAGCAAGGAGTTCAAAGTGGGTGATTTTGTTCTCTTGTCCAATTCTCGGTTACGTCAAAGCTTAAGTCAAAATAAAGTGGACCTTTTAAGGTGGTGCTTGTGACCCTGTTTGGTGCACTTGACTTGAAAAACAAAAATGGAGAGATCTTCAGAGATAATGGGCACAGAGTCAAGCACTATCTTGGCATGATTGATGACAGCCACATTGTAGCAATGATCCATCTAAAGTGATTTGATGGTAACATGCGTCGTACCGCAATGTTAAATCATGCGCTTCTTGGGAGGCAACCCATGTATCTTTCTTTTTGTTTTTCTTTGATTTTCTTTTTTAGTGTAGGATTTGTTTTTGAACTAACTAGTTGTGAGATGTGTATAGGATTGTTTTGATGTAGTGCAGGACCAAGTTGGGAAAACTGTGCACTCTCTGAAGTTTGCACTGCGCCCGTATAGCATTTCTTGCATCCGCAAAGGCCTTAGTGCGGGGGAAACAAATCAACACGGTTCTTGATTATTTTGAGTAATTTTATAGTGGGTTTATCATTGAATCTTCAATTATTAGCTTGTAATCAAATTATATGGGTTATTCTTCATCTATTTATCAGTTTTCTCCCATTATTATGAGTAGCTAGACCCATTAGCTAGGGTTGTGGCTCATCCCTAGTATGGGTATTTGATGGGTCTTTTGTTTTAAGGCCTAGATGTTTATGGGTGTTTGATATTTGGACTGATTTGTGTTTTCCATGTTGAATTAGTGGTTGCAAACGCTAATTTGTTCCTATTTGACTTGGGCTCTTCTTGAGAAAGAGAGTTTGTGTCTAGAAAAATCAGTCCAACAAGGAATTGGGGTGTAATCAAGAGATTGATTGCCCCAATTAAAAGGTTAAATCTAGAGATAATAATACCCAACTTGAGCCTATATTGCTTGTACAATTTTGACACCCAATTGGTCTTGAGAAACTCAATTAGGGCAAAGTCACTTGAGCTACCGAGAGGTATAGAGTGAGTAGTTTCGTGCATTGGCTATATCGTAATCCCCAATATAACAACCTTGTCTTAGACTTTAGATCCCGTCAAGTATTCACTTAGGAGAAAGTCATTTCCCTAGTGACTCTTTAACCATTTAGAAAACATTTCAAGCATTTTACACTTAACTTTAATTTAGCATGTTATTAGCATAAACTAGAAGTAACAACAGAACAACTATGATTGGAAGTGAAATTAAAAACACCACACATTGCTAATTTAGATAGGAATCTAAATCCCAACTCTAGCTCCCTGTGGAATCGATCCCGTCCATCTCGGGTAAAAGTTGCTTCGACCACTCTTGCCACTTTGTAGTGGTGTAGGGTTGGCCTTTATCAGTCATCCACTACCATAAAGATGTATCTTTTTCCTCCTCTTCTTTGCACTCTCATAGGACCACATAGATCCATGTGAAAGGAGATCAAGTGGTTTTGAGGTGCTGACATCATTCTTTGGCTTAAATGAAGATTTCATATGCATTTCTCTAGCGTAGGCATCAAAAACTTTATGCTCCATGAATATTGATTTGGGAAGTCCATGAACCAGGTCCTTCTTAACTAGCTTATTCAGTAGAGAAAAGCTTGCATTCCCCAGTCTTATGTGCCACAGTTCTACATTATCATCAATTGCTTTCAAGCAACTCAGATTACAACTTTGTAGAGATTCAAAATCAGCAACGTAGGTGTTCTTGTATCTTTTGGCCATAAGTACCACTTCACTCGTTACTGGATTAGTAACTGTGCATATCTTTGACAAAAACTCCACCTTGTGTCCTTTATCACATATTTGAGAAACGCTCAAGAGACTGTACTTGAGGCCATTAACGTAGTACACATTCTCAATTGAGTGAGTGAGTGATTTCCCAATTTTTCCAACTCCAAGAATGTACCCCTTTTTCCCATTACCAAAGGATACACTCCCTTCTTGCAGGGCATTTAGTGAAAGAAAATCCATGGTGTACCCAGCATGTGCTTTGAACATCTAATATCCATGAACTATTGTTGACTGCTTCCTTTCACTATTCCCTGCACAAGAAAATCAAGAGTTTATTTTAGGAACCAAAACAAGTTTGGGTCCCTTGTAGTAAGTAAGAGGATGAATAAGGACTCGTTTGGTCCATGCAGGTAACATGCATTTTTTATGGGTGGCACCTGGTCCTTTTTCAGTAGTTACCCTTTCAGCAAACACTTTGTTTTTCTGAAGAGACGGGACCCTGGTCTGGCAATTTTCTTTGAAATGCCCATTATTCTCACAGTGGGTACACAGACAATTATCCGGTAAGGTAACATACTTGCTATGGCGGTTGCAAGGATTTGTCTCCCTTTGAAACCCTATTCACTGCCTGTTTCCACCATTATTCACATAAATGGCAGTAATAGCTTTCGAGGACCAAGTCTACTTAAGGATTTTTGAAGATCATTTTTTACTCTTTCCAGTTCAGCTTGGAGTTGTTTATTTTTCTCAAGTTCAAAACACAAACTAGTTCTCATAGCTTTCAACTCGTTTTCAAGCTTAATGTGTGCCTCACTTGCTATATCTTTTCCTTTTTCAGAATTTCTAGGCCTACACTCAGTTCCTAGTTCCTCTATAGTTTCCCTCAAGTCTGCAATCACAATTAAGAGGTTATCTCTCTCTTGCTCAATAGCAGTCACTCTATCCACTAAGGCATCCTTATCTTTACTTAAATACTCAATGGTTTCTTTCAAGTCAACGGCTACAACCACCAAATCATCTCTTTCATGTTCTACACTAGCAATTTTTTCTGTTAGAAAGACTTATTCATTCTCCAAATTGCTTATGGTTTCCTTCATATCAACTACACACACTACCAAATCATCTCTAGTTTGTTCAGCTTCTCCTAGTTCTAAGGTCATGGCATCTTTATTCTCTACAAGACTATGATAGGCATCAATTAATACATTTTCTAATGACATGAGTTTCTTAGGGGAGTAGGATTTTAGATTTCTCTAAACATCCCTGAAGTTTACCTCATCATTGTCATCACATCATCGTCTGATTGTGCCATCAAAGTGAATATTAAATCATATTCATTTCTTTTAGTTTCAACTGTCATCATATAACTATCACCTGCACCAGTTTCATCCTCAGACTCACTAGAGGAATCTCCCCATACTGTAAGAGCTTGCTTCACAACATTGTCAGCAGATCTTTTTCTTTTGAAATGTTTGTCAGGAACCGGTTTCCTCTTTGCTATTATATCAGGGTTGTATTTGAAGTTTTCTTGCTTCATGAGAGGGCAATCCTTTATGCCATGGCTTTCCATACTTATGACAGAGGTCATAATTCTTTGGTCACCTAGTAGTGCCCCATTTTTGGTATCCTTCTATTTATTCTAACCATACTATAGAACCTTTTGGTTAAGTAAGCCATGTCACCGTCCTCCTCACTTGAGTCATTACTTTTAGTTTTAAGTATCAGGTTCTTCTCCTTGTTTGGTTTTCGTCTTTCACTGTCTACCTTCCTCTTCATTTTGTAGGTTTTTAGATTTCCTATTAGCTCATCTATGGTCAGCTCCTGCAATTCCTTTGCTTCAGTAATAGCATTCACCTTACTCTCCCATGAACTGGGTAGGATACTGAGAATTTTCCTCACGAGCTTGTTCCTTGGAATGACTTCACCGAGCGAGTGTAGCTCATTTATGATGGAAGTGAATCTAGTGTGCATGTCTTGAATAAATTCATCGTCCTTCATCCTGAAGAGCTCATACTCAGTGGTGAGCATATCAATAATAGATTGTTTTACTTGAGTGGTTCCCTCGAATGTTGTTTCCAAAGATTCCCATATTTCCTTGGTGGATTGACAAGTTGCGATCCTATTGTATTCATCAGGTCCTATGCCATATATCAAAATTTTCTTGGCACAAAAATTCTTCTCCATAGCTTTCATATCTGCATCGTTGTACTCTTTCCTGGTCATTGGCATCGTTACTGGAGGGTCTCCAACCTTCTTTGTTGGAACATAAGGACCATCACATATTACATCCCACAATTCAGAGTCTTCTGCTATGATAAAATCATGTATTCTTGTCTTCCATCACCTGTAGTATTACCCATTGAACCTATGTGGCCTATACGTAGACTAACCTTCTTCAAAATTTGGTGGTGCAGCCATAAGGATCCTTCCTAGGTGTTAGCCTGATAAAAATAGCCTGCTCTAATACCAACTGATTTAATATATGAGTCCACCAAATTATATAAAGACCATGTCCTCTATGAGTTTCCACTGATAATGCAAATGAAACAGTAAGTAAATAAGACAGGGAGTTTTTACGTGGAAAAATCCCTGCTCAAGGGGATAAAAAATTATGACCTACACTGGTAGGATTTCAACTTCACTCTGAGCAACTTTTAGATTACAACACATGCAATCTAGGAATTAAACTCTTAATCCCTCACTAACCTGTAATACACCTATTACAAGCCACTTTGCAATACACCTATTACAAGCCACTTTGCAATACACCTATTACAAAGACTTCAACTCATGACTAACTCTAGTCACGACACAAACACTAAGGGTTTATGGTTTTATAAGGGGGTTTCTAAGCAACGCTTCTAGATAAGAAAATTAGGAATTACAATGAAGAACAATTACAAAGTTACAACTCAACTAAAGACAACAAGATACTAGATTCGGGAACTGGTCCGTAGAAGTGTTAAACTTTGTTCTTGACGCACTTGAGAATTGAAGGCGTGATCAGTGAGCAGCTGGAGTGCTCGAATGCTCAAGTTAATTCTCAAGAGTTCAAGTAATATTTTTTTGTAATGCTCTTTGTTAATACAACATGGATGTCATCACTTGAATGATGTAATCACTTGGTAGGTCAAATGAGTAAGTGACTGCAGAACCTGCATTGCACTGTTTCTGTGTACAGTGCATGTAGTCACTTTCCAGTTGTAGCCAGTTGACTTCATACTGCTGTCATAGAAACACAAGGGTATCAAGTCCCTGTGTTGATTCTCTATCTTCTGAAGCCGTAGCAGTTCTCAGTAGCTGAAATCCGTTGATTTGAGTTGTGCACCAAATGAGTCAGGTTCTTTATCTGGTTCATTGATTGTAAGTTTGTTAGATCACTAAAACACAAAGCTAAGGCATTGTAAACCCATCAGTTACATCTTCATCAATGACCTTTATAACCGATCCTAGGACCTCCTTCCCTAGACACAACTATAAATAGTGAGCTCAGTTATCATTGTAAGGAACACGAATTTTCCGACTAAATTACACTATACTCTATACAAAGCTTAATATAATTTTACTTTCTCTTTTTGATCTCATCATTGCTGTGCCCGAAAACCTTGTTCCCGGAGCTGTCATCTCTGTTGATTCATCTACATTTTAAGGCTAAGGATTGTACAATTCTTTAATTATTTTATTATTTCAGGATCAAATTAGTTCACTTGTCTAGAAACCGCACGTAAATTCCAACTGTACCGTTTTATATATAAATAACTAGGGACAAAGTTAGAATACTAGGTAGTTCAATAGTAGTTTTCGATCTTGTATTGGTATTACAAAATTTATTAAATATATATAAATATTTAATTGAGAGCTTGAATTCAGAACCATAAATTATTAATCCTAACTCGGCCTCTATTTAGTGCATCTAAATTTTGCCACTAGCCATATCGTGGTTGGTGCAGATGGGGGAGGTAGGTTAGTTAAGGACTGTTGGGAAATAGTTGTCTCGCATTCTCAAAACTGTGCGTATATTAAACAGTACAATACAATCTGGATACTTAACGATACGAGTTTATAAATATGCCTTGTCCGTCTTCGTGTGTGTGCGTCTGTGTGTATTATATTTTGATAATGATATAAAGCTTATAAAAATTGACAAGCATTTTCAAAAGGCAGTCTAACTTCTTTAATACTTTGTTTTTTCTTTCTTTATGTAGTACTTTAATCTTAGTTTTATAAATTATACACTATTTCATTTGTCTGTTATTGTTTCCTCTGCCTTTATCCAGCTGCCTCTAAATGCCACTTTTTTCCTTCTTCCTTGTATAACCATGATTGGTTTCTGAAACTTTCATTAGCTTCAATTCTAGTATTTGATTTGAATTTTATCTAAGAACCAGTAGCTGTTCTTATTTGCTGGAGTTGATTCATATTGATGAACAGGTTGGTCCTTTAATCTGTTTCAAATACAGTTCTTTAATTTCTCAATTACTTGCACTTCATCTCTTTTTAGTATTGTTTTACCTTGAACAGTTGAATTCTTGGATATATATACGACTGTCTCGACAGTCTCAACACACATATACAGTTTTTTGTTCACTGATTACATGAAATAATCTAGTGCCACCCATTTTTGTGTGTGTTTGATGAGAAGCATCAAAGACTTTTCTTTAAAGAGATCATTTGGTGAAGCTCTGTTTTTTCTAAGTGTGTTAATGCAGCATGTGAAGGGGAGTTTTGCCGTAACCGATAAAGTTGTTGCCATGTGATCAGGAGGTCACGGATTCGAGCCGTGGAAATAGCCTTTTGCAGAAATGCAGGATAAGGCTGCGTACAATAGACCTTTGTGGTCCGGCTCTTTCCGGACCCCACACATAGCGGGAGTTTAGTGCACTGGGCTGCTGTGTTGATGCAGCATGTTCTGATATATACTCAAGTTTTCTAGTAAGAGGTTTATGATCACTATTTCTTAAGTATATTTGACAATTGAGCTAATTTTTCAGGTTAGTTACTGTGTTCCTATTCTAGTGTTTGAGAATATTCCCCAACAGTCGTATGCCTTCTTTACTTATATCTTTACCTACTTTTGATGGATTTTCTTACTGGAAATTGGAATCCCTCTTTCTTTTTCCTCTTCAGTAAGGGGTTGGTAGATTGAGGGTATACAGTAGACTACTTTAGAGGCATCTTCCTCCCAAGTCTTTCCAGTTAGGTTCTGTACATAACATGCAAAACAACTCTATAATTCATGATCATTTCCCTTTAGTGAAGAAAAATCTAAGTTGCTCGGACTCTGGTGCGGGTGTCCGATACGGTTACGGATCTAGAGGTCAGATCCTTCATGATCTAAATTTAAAGATTTGGGGGTACAGATATGGATGCGGGGATTCGGTTTCAAATAATTCAATTATTTAAAAATAGAGTTATAAAAATATGTCTAAATTATGAGTCATTACGTGGAAAACTTACAAGGTATTCCGAGAAGGAGAAAATATTGAATAAGAGTAGAATTTTAGAAGGAGATAAAAGGAAAAGGACTGACATAGAAATTTATATATACAAGGTATTCCATTTTCTTCCATATCACCCTAGCTTTTGATTTGTTTTAAAAAATTATTGTCTCTGTCCCAAATTTCTCAGTTGATTTTAGTCAAAGTACCCAAAATCGATTGACCAGATCCGACACGGATCCCACACCCATACCCACAATCGCGTCGTGCCGACACGGGTGCGGCACTGAAAGTGAAGAGTCCAAGCAACCTAGAGAAAAATTAAAACATTAACTTCAAATGATATTTTTGAAGGTCAAACTTCGCCAAGGCAATGACAGTTTTCCAGTATCTTCTCCTTGGTTATTTCTTCACTAGTGATAATACAACTGTGACAGGTTCTGATATTTTTAAGTTCCATTCATTTTTTGGGTGGAAACTCAACTACAGTATATATCATGTCATAGAGCTATAGTAGATACCTTGTTCTTTCAAGTATGCCGGTGATTACTTTGATAGAATTGCTGCATTCTGGTGGCATAGAAGTGCCTCATGTAGCTCATAATCTGATAAAATATCTGTTTTATTTCTTGTCGTATCATTTCTCAGTTTCTCACACATGGATTTTCTGCTTGCTACTTTCTCTGCTGTAATCTCTAATTCGCGTCTAAGTTGTGTAATTTTTTGTTTTTATTTAGTCAATGAACATGAGTTCTCCATCAACTCAATTTGCCCCCACAACAAGGATGGGCATATTCGAACCTTTCCACCATATGAGTATGTGGGAAGACGCATTTAGAGGTGACATTATGCCCGGTACAGGTGCTTGTATGGTCGCACAGCCAAATGACAGGGTAGATGACAAGGTAAAGCACCATATATGCATCTTCTGCCTAATAAAATCCAAGTTTCTGCAGTTATTCGACTGATATTTACACGTGGTTATTGTAGTCTGGGTATACTTCAAGCGAACAACTTATACCCTCGGGCTCTGAGGATAATCAAGCTGGAAAGGGTGTTTCAGAAAAGGTGACCTCAATAGACCCTTCCCTATTTATCTCACTTCTGGATTATCTTTATATATCAATATAGTGGTGCCTTTGCACATGCGCTACAAGTTGAAACAAATTAATAGATAAACAAAAATTGCATCTGTTATGTCAAGGCTAAGTATATCTTTATATTGTAAGATAGGTACAACGGCGTCTAGCACAGAATCGTGAAGCTGCCCGTAAAAGCCGTATGAGGAAAAAGGTATGGGAAAACTGTGCTCATAATACTCCTCGCAGTACACATATTTGAAGAACGTCTGTCTTGATTTTTTCCAGCTCCTTTTTTACAGGCTTATGTTCAGCAGCTTGAAACAAGCCGTATGAAACTAGCACAACTTGAAATGGAGCTTGAGAGAGCTCGACAACAGGTCGGTCAAATCCTCTCCTACACGTTTTTCTAACTTGTAAAGAATATCTATCTACGAACCATTATGGATACACTTCATAGTCTCTAACATCACGTAATGAACAATTGCAGGGACTGTATGTTTTAGGTTCTAATGGTAACATGGGGTTGAGTGCAACAATTAATCCAGGTTTGCAGATACTGCAGCTGTCGCTTAATAGTTCTTTTTTTTTTCTGTTTACATGAGAATGTGATCCCACTTCCTCGGATGTCTTAGATGGCTAGTTAAGAACCCGTCTTAAGGAGATTTCTTGAACATCAAATGAGTTTCTTGACGAACAGAAACTCGTATATATTTTTGACTTTGTTCCTCACTGGTTCTGCCTATGCAGGAATAGCTGCATTTGAGATAGAATATGGCCTCTGGGTGGAAGAGCAACAGAAAAAAAACGTAGAGTTGAGGAATGTTTTGCAATCCCATGTAAGCGAAATGGAGCTTCAGTTGCTGGTAGAAAGTGTCTTAAGCCACTACTACAATCTGTTCCGCATGAAAGCTGATGCGGCTAAAGCTGATGTGTTTTACTTAATGTCTGGGATGTGGAGAACTTCAGTGGAGCGATTTTTCCTTTGGATTGGAGGATTCAAACCATCAGAACTCATAAATGTATGTAGCCCCTGATGCATTTTCACTTAGTAGTGTTTGATCTATTATAGTTCTCATAGTGTAGGTCATATACAAATATCCTGAAATAGTCATAACACCTGCATATATAAATGTCTCGGGGTCACCATTTGTCAATCTATGTTTAAAGAGACTCCATTAGTCTCATACATTTCTTTTCATCTCTTATTCGTGCACTTGTTTTAAATGATCAGTACTCTATTCAAAGAGATATCATGAATAGTCATGCTCTACTGATTCGTTGTCGTGATTATCAGATGGAAAGTAGTAGTATCCTCTTCTACATGTACTCAACGCAGCACTATTCAATAGTATTTAAATCCACTTGGGTTATTTCCTTGTGCTCTGCTTGCTACCAATTAAATAAATATGAGAGTTCTCATTGTACGCCAATTTTTATAGGTTGTGATGCCACAACTTGAGCCATTGAGTGATCAGCAAATCGTGAAAATTTGTAATCTGCGACACTGTTGTCAGCAAGCTGAGGATGCTCTTACTCAGGGAATGGATAAACTTCAGCAGACTCTGGCCCAGAGCATCCTAACGATGACGACAGGAATGGGAAGTTACAGTTCTCAGATGCTTTCTAGCATGGAAAAGTTAGAAGCACTGGAGAGTTTTGTTAACCAGGTAAGATAACACCTTTTATTATTTGATACTAGCACAGCGGAATTACCATTGTCAATGTTACTCTTTATACATGATGATGCTTATCAAAAGCAACCTTTGGTGCTGCTCATATCAATTAACAGGCAGATCACCTTCGACACCAAACACTACAACAAATGTCTCTTATCTTGACTACACGCCAAACAGCTAGGGGATTACTCGCTTTTGGAGAGTATCTTCAACGTCTTCGTGCTCTGAGCTCGCTTTGGGCTGCTCGTCCTCGTGAACCTACCTAACCAGTTATGGAAAAGCAGATGAACATAACTAGGTTACCGGAGCTGTACACGAGAAAATGTAATCATAGTCTTGCTTACAAGGATTTAGTTTTCATACTCTGAAATGCATATTCTTGAGGTAACATGGCAAGTTTTAAGAATTTATGTACATAGGAAGGGGGATGTGTATAATTCTAGAATAATTTGCCTGCTGGATGCTTTTAAGGTGATAAGCTTCATGAGAGTAGGAAAAACTTAATTATGAAATTCAGAGAATTCTGAAAGTGTGATTATTACATATGGTGAAAACTCAAAAGTACTGCTCAGTTCTCATAAGTCATATAGGCAGTGGGAGATACGGTTCAATAGCCCCTTCTCTTTGTATCTAATTTTGCAACTAATAAAATATCCAGAAATCTTATCATTATTACAAGTATAAGTTTGCTCTTTCATGAAGTTGTATTTAGTACCTCATATACATATATATATATATATATATATATATATATATATATATATATATATATATATATATTATGAGCTATATACACACGTGGCAGAATTAGTTGTAATTAGCTGTATAAGTTTATTCTTATTGGTTAGTTAGATAGTGAGTTGTACACTTGTATATATAACCTCTTAGCTAGCATAATGAGAGAGACGGTTATCATTTCTTCTCAAACTTCCTTCTGCATGTCTTCTCGAAACTTCTGCCATTGAAGAGCTTTGTAGCTCAAGCTGCAACTCACTAATTCTCGTACATTTTAGCATGGTATCAGAGCAGGCAATACTGATGAAGCACGTGAGCTGAATTTGATTGGCAATTTCATTAGTTTTGTTAATCAATTGTAAATCGGATGTGATTCCTTTTCAGTCCTCTCAATTCATCAATGGCAGAATCGACGATGTCATACACACATCCACTATACTTTGGTCCATCTGATACTCCAGGTGTAATTCTAATCCCTGTGAAGCTTACAAGAGCTAAGCATTACGGTCTTTGGAGCACGACGATGAAGATTGCTCTTTTAGAAAAGCGGAAACTAGGTTTTGTAACCGGTACCTGTACTAAGGAGTCATGCAAGGAAGAATTGCATGAACAATGGGAGACTTGTAATGCAATTGTCCTTTCGTGGCTTATGAACACTGTGTTCATTGAGCTTCTCAGTGGAATTGTGTATGTTTCCAACGCGCACCTCGTATGGGAAGATTTGAGGGAGAGATTTGACAAAGTTAATCGCATGAGGATCTTCAAATTGCATAGAGCTATAGCCACTTTGTCGCAAGGTACTGATTCTGTTCCAACCTATTTTCACTAAACAAAAGAGTCTTTGGAATGAATATGATGCTCTAGTACCTGCTCTAAATTCGAAGGATTATGCTGGGCACCTTCAACAACTGAGATTGTTGCAGTTCCTTAGTGGCTTAAATGGTTCTTATGATCAAGCTAGGAGACAAATTCTGTTGAAATATAATGTTCCTTCTATTAATCAACTTATGCTATGGTAATTGAGGATGAGTTACAGCATTCCCCTAGTCTAGGTTCCATGAATGAGAAAATTGATCCAATTGCTATGCAAGTTAAAAAGATTTGAATTACAGAGGCAAAAAACCTTTTTCAGTAGTGTGAGTACTATGGACTTGAAGGTCACATAGAGGACAATTGCTACAAGATCATTGGTTACCTGGAGGATTTTAAGGGAAGAAAAAAATTCAACATTGATAACAATGCTCGGAAATAGTATGGTCGTGGTAATTGTGGTTAAGGAGGACAATTTGGTCGTGGCACTCAACAATCCTTTAATGTTGCTAACAATGTTTCTGCTCAGTCACAAGGTTCTTCACGGAGTGACCTGCACAACACTCTTGCTGGGAAGGTACCATACTTCACAGAGGAGCGTAGAGATGGATTCTAGGATTGCTGAACAAAGAGACTTGTGATAGCCAAGCCAACATGGCAGGGATTGTTGCTTGTTTGATGTCACACACACTCACAAATGGCTAAATCATAGACTCTAGTGCGACTCATCATATAGAAGCTACTAAAAAATTGTTAAATGATTATCCTAAGGCTAATAAGCCATCTGAGGATAAGGTTCAGTTACCCACAGGGGATAAAGTTATAATTTCATGCATTTGTCAAGCACTTCTATTTGGAGAGGCAGTAAACAATGTGCTAGATGTTCCTGACTTCAAGTTTAATCTTTTGTCAGTCTCCAAGTTAACCAGGCAACTCTCATGTTCAGTAAATTTTTTGCCTGACTTTATCTTATTTCAGAACCTCTACACTAACAGGGAAAAGGGGATTGGTAGAGAAAATGCTGGATTGTACATATACAAGGGAGCATGAGACATTAATAAGAAAAAGATACATGGTTTAGCAGTACCTACAATTGAGGAGGATTGCAGACTTTGGCACATGAGACATGGCCATCATTCAGCTGGTGCAATGAAAATTATGGGGTTAGGAAGTGTTGTAAACAATGATATGTTGAATAAATGTGTTGTCTGTCCACTGGCTAAATAGACTAGACTAGCATTTCCTACTAGTGATTCTAGAACTGAATTTCCATTATCTCTTGTTCATATGGACCTCTGGGGACCTTACAAAGTTGGTACATTTGCTAAAAAATACTACTTCTTAACTGTTCTGAATTATTTTAGCAGATACACATGGGTATATTTTCTGCAACTTAAATCAGAAATCATAGTTGCCATTAAAATCTTTTTACGATGGTAAAGAACCAATTTGGAACAATGGTAAAGGTCTTAAGATCTGATAATGACACAGAATTTTTTAACTCTCAGTGTAATGAACTTTTGCAAAATCTTAGAATAACATATCAAAGTAGTTGCACCCACACTCTACAATAAAATAGTGTTGTGGAGAGGAAGTACAAACACATATTAGATGTGGCAAGAACGTTAAGGTTTTAGTCCCACATGCCTATTAAATACTGGAGTATTTATATCACTGCAGCAGTGTACCTAATCAATAGAACACCATCTTCATCCATCAAAGGGAAAAGTCCATATGAGATGATGTACTGTAAACCTCCATACTTAGAACACCTAAGAGTGATAGGTTGTCTATATTATGCCACTGTGGTGCCCAAGGGTGATAAATTTGCTACAAGAGCAAAGCCTACTGCATTCATGGGATACTCTGAGAAGCAAAGAGGTTATGTGCTACTGGAATTGGCCACTAAGCAATTGTTTGTTAGCATGGATTAGGTATTCAGGGAATCAGAATTTTCCTTTGCTTCAACACCACCAGTTGAATTCCCAATAGCTTCTGATTGAGCATTCAGGCTTCCCAAGACCTACAGTTGGATCCAATATGTACTAATAGAGACACAACTAACAGTGATTCCATAAAAGATGATGAACGAGTTACTAACAGTCCAGGAGAGGAGACAACTTTGCAAGGAGAGGAGGAAGCCCCTGTAGAGTCAATGCAGGATTAGCATTCAGTCCTTGAAGAGTCATTGCAGGACAAACAATCTCAGGAAACAATTGTTCCAATATCAGTTGCACCTTTCAGAAAAAGTTCAAAGGAATCTAAGAAACTTATTTGGCTGAAGGATTATGTAGAACCAAATAAAATAACTAGCAAGTAACCTTGGCTAACTACCTGACATATAAAAACACTACTTCAACCTATCATAGCTACCTAGCCAAGTTCTCTACTTCGGTAGAACCACAGACCTTTAAACAAGCAGCCAAGGATGAAAGGTGGATTAAGGAAATGCGACAGGAGATTCAAGCTAGAGAGGAAAATAAGACTTGGGAGGTTGTTGACTTGCTTGCGGGAAAGAATATTATAGGTTCCAAATAGGTGTACAAGATTAAGTAATAGGCCAATAGTGGAATTGAGAGGTTTAAGGCCAGGCTTATTGCAAAGGGCTATAGTCAACAAGAAGATCTTTATTATCATGATACCTTCTCTCTTGTAGCCAAAATAATAAGAGTGAGATCAGTAATTGCTTTGGCGGTCTCAAAAGACTAGACCCTATATCAAATGAATATCTATAATGCCTTTCTACAAAGTGATTTATGTGAGAATATATACATGGAGATGCCAGAAGGATTTAGGAAGTAGGGGATAAGAAAGTTTGCATATTACTTAAGTCATTGTATGGACTTAAGGAATCTTACAGGCAATGGAATATCAAGTTGACAGATGCTTTACTTGAAGCAGGTTTTTCTCAAAGTAGTCATGATTATTCTTTGTTCACTCTAAGAAGTCAAGTAGGTATTGTGGTGATTTTGGTATATGTGGATGACTTATTAATTACAAGCAGTCACTGAAGCAAAGCAGGTTTTGCATCAAAAGTTCAAGCTCAAGGATTTGGGTGAGCTCAAATATTTCTTAGGCATTGAGGTCCGGAGGTCTAAGTCTGGTGTCATTTTGAAACAAAGTAAATATGTGCTTGAATTGATCTCTGAATTGGGACCTAGTGGTGCTAATCCTGCTATCACTCTTATAGAATCAAACCTGAGACACACTACTATAGAGGATGACAAGGCAACAGGTGCTGAGAGAGATCTATTACTACCTGATCCTGGCCTTTATCAAAGGCTAATAGGGAAGCTCATTGTATGTTACAATTACCAGGCCTAACATTTGTTATGCCATTCATACACTTAGTCAATTCATGCAGCAACCGAAGACATCTCATTGGGAGGCTGTGATACGTGAGGATTTTGATAGCACATTTTTGCTTTCGTTTTAGTCCAAAAGCGTTTAATAGTGTTCTTGAAAACTGATGAAATATGCTTAATTGCAGAAATATTGGAAAATGAGCTCCAAAGATGAAATCCAGCTCATGAAGGAGTGATCTGAACACAAGGACAAAAACAGGCACAGAAGCTCAAAGTGCGGACTGCAGATTATCATCTGCGGTCGCAGATTATCATCTGTGGTCGCAGATTGTGTAGAAGAACTTATTAGAGATCTGTGATAAGTGCGGTTGTAGAAGCTAGGCAAGAGCATAAGTTCAGAGACCCTGTATATCAAGTTCAACAAAAGTGGGGACCGCATAATAATTGTGCGGCTGCATAAGATCAGCTACGCGGCCGCAGTTACATTTGTGTGGTCCGCAAAAGAGCCATGTGTGGCCGAACTCAGAAATGTTTGGACCGCAGAAAGAGAGAGATGCGACCGTGCTTCAGAATTGTGTGACAGCAAGATCCCAATCTTTTCAGGCTGAAGCAAAGTGCGGACCGCACGTGGAATTGTGCGGCCGCAGAACCTCCGAAAGGGCATTTTTGTCCAAAATTTTAGCTCTATATAAATAGTATAGTTTCACTTTTTTAGATCATGTTTTAACATCAGCAGACACAACACACGTTTTTCTTTACTCTCTGTAGTAGTTTTTGCCATTTTTAGTTTTTTGAACATAGATTTCTTAATTTTAATTATCAATATGGGTTTAATTGTTATTTTTTCTTCTATTTCTTCTGTTCTAAACATGAGTAGCTAGATTCTCACTAGGGTTGTGACCCAACCCTAGATTAATGGGTGTTTGATTTATAGTTTATTTATGGTTGGGTGATTAATATTTATCCGTGTTCTTGCTTTTAATTGTAGAATTAATGGTTGAAAAAAAAATATTAGTTCGTGCCTATTTGACTTGGTCTCTACTTGAAAAAGAGAGACTTAGTCTAGGAAAATTTGGTTAACAAGAAATTGGGGCAAATCAAGAGAATGAAAGTCCCAATTAAAGGGTTGAATCTAGAGATAGTAAAACCCGACTTGAGCTTTTTATCAACCATTTGGACTTGAGAAAGCCAAATTGGGCAAAATCACTCTCCGACCGAGAGGTATTGAGTGGGTACTCGAGCGTTGATTCCTATATACACCCCGACCAATAAAACAAGCTTTAAAGTTTACAACCCGTTAGGCAAACACCTAGGTGAAGTTCATAGCCCTAGGACTTTTATATCAATTGAAAAACAACAAAAAAAATTTCCTAGTTTCAATTCTTAGTTGGTAATCTTAGTTTAAATTAGACTTAGAAACAACCTAATTTTGTGGAAGTGCGATTTGAGATAATTCAAGCTCGCGCCTCCCGCATCTTGTCATCCACCGGAGCCCACTGGTAAAATTTTATAGGGTTGTTGTTGTTGTAAGTCACATTCATAGCTCCCTGTGGAAAATTGACTCCGACTCATTGTAGGGTATTACTATTGCATCGACCATTTCATAACCTCAAATAGAGGTGTGACTTTGTGTACGGTGAAATTGGAGGGTCCAATTCCCTATCATCGAGGCACCTCAAAAGTTCGTATCGAAGGCTCGAGGCTACGACTAAATTTCCCTCTCAAGGTTCGTTGACGCTCGACCTTGGGACAGCACTGACCACGGCTATGTTAAAAGTGGGAAGTTCCCTAGTCACGCGACTGAGGCTGACAAAGCCTAGAAGTCTAGCCCTGACCCATATCTGGGCATTAGGTGGCTATACCTGCTAGCATAAATGTTAGTTGCTATTCAACTGCCTTTGATAGCTCCCAGTCGAGCATCGGAATCGACCTCGATGCCCCCGAATCGACAAGCTCGAGGCCCCGATTGTTAACCTATTGGTTTGGTTATCACCTTATTCCTAAATCTTATCTCGTTTCCAAATCTCGCACATAGCATCAACCACTTAACAACTAGCATAAAAATAGATCACATATTTTTAGAGTCCCATAATCAAATTTAATTGTTATTACCATTTTCACAGTAAACAGTTTGGCGGCCACCATGGGGCTAAAAATAATAGTGATTATTTTCTTGCTGGTTTCATTATACAACGCAAGTTATCTTTCACATTTTTTTCTTGTCCAAATATCTTTGACTTCAGGTCGAAATGTGTCATTCAGTAGACAACAACCTTGAGAACCACAGAGAGAATGGTGCGGCCGTTCCAGGTGTTGGTGTGCCACCATGAAGCCTTGAGAACACACCCGGACCAATTCTAGTGGACGAAGTCTCGTGCGATGCCCAACAGGTCGATATAAGCTACTACAGTGACAGGAGCATACACCAAGGCAACCAACAAGAAGCCTAGAAAACCCCAGCTCGAGAAGAACGGGAGGTTAGCCTTCACGTTATTTTTGAAATGTTGTAGGCGCAACGGCTGGCTATTGCCCAGCTACAAAGTCACCAGAAAACTCCTAGCACGGTAGCACCGGGGATGGCTCCCCCGGCCAAGCAGGTACCAGAAAGATCAAGCAATAATGGGTCGGCAACCGACCCCGCCATCGTAAAGATGCTCGAGGACCTCACGAGAAGGATTGAATCGGGTGAGAAAAAAATAGAGGCCAACGACACAAAGGTTGAGACCTATAATTTTAGGGTCGACCAGATTTCGGGAGCAGCCCCGATCCTGAAAGTTGTGGATAAAAGAAGTTCGTGCACAAGCTGTTCCATAGGAAGCAACTCCGTAACCCATTCCAAAGAAGTTTAGAATGTTCGACCTTCCAAAGTATAACGGAACATCAGACCCCAGCGAGCACATCACTGCCTACACTTGTGCAGTAAAGGGCAACGACCTAAGGGACGATGAGATCGAGTCCATCCTGCTGAATAAGTTCGGGGAAATGCTCTCTAAAGGAGCAATGATGTGGTATCACAACCTGACCCCAAACTTGATATATTCATTTTCCATGCTGGCGGATTCTTTCATTTAGGGCACATGTTGGTGCCATCAAAGTAGCAACAAGGAAATCTGACGTCTTCAAGATTAAACAGAGGGATAATGAGATGCGGTGAGAGTTCGTATCTCTCTTTCAGATGGAACGAATGGAACTACCACCAGTCTCCGACAACTGGGCAGTACAGGCCTTCACTCAAGGTCTTAATGAACGAAGCTCGGTGGCTTCGAAATAGCTGAAGTAGAACATACTCGAGTACCCGGCCGTAACTTCATCGGATGTTCATAACCTATACCAGTCAAAAATCATGGTCGAGGACGACCAGCTAGGGTCCCCCTCGGGCTCGGTATACCTAAACAGGCCTCTGGCGAAGGAGCCAAAGCCAAACAAAGAAAGGTACTAGCCATACATCGAAGACAGGAGAAACGCCCCGAGGCGCAATATACCCTACAACGATCAAATAATGGACCAAGGACAGAATCCTCGGGGACTCATCAACATAGCCGGATTTGATAGGCATACAGGCCAACAGAGGCACCTCGCTTGTCAGAATATAAATTCGACATCAATTTATCAGACATTATTTTCGTCATCAGTAAAATCAGAGATGCCAAGTGGCCCAGGCTTGTACAATCAGATCCTTCACAAAGGAATCATAACTTAGTGTGTGAATTTCACAAAACACAAGGCCACATGACCGAGGATTGCCACCAACTCCGAGAAGAAGTAGCCAGGTTACTCAATAAAGGTCATCTTCGAGAGTTCCTAAGCGATCTGGCCAAAAATCAGTTTCGGGAAAGAGAAACGACCAAGAAGAACGAAATGAATGAGCCCCAAAATGTCATCCATATGATCCTGGGAGGCATCGACACCTCCACAGGAGCTTGTGATAAGGAGAACAAAAATATCCATCACCCGAGAAAAGCGAACTCGGGGGCTACATACCCGAGGATGCTCTTACATTCAGTGATGAGGACATCGAGGCCTTGTCTCAACCTCACAACGACGCATTGGTAATCTCTTTCCTTGTAAATACATTTCAAATTAAACGTGTACTTGCGGATCCAGGTAGCTCGGCAAACATTATTAGGTAGAGGGTGGTAGAGCAGCTAGGACTGCTTGACCAAATAGTACCCGCCTCTCGAGTCCTCAACGGATTCAATATGACGGACAAAACAACGAAAGGGGAAATCACCCTCCAAGTCAACGTGGCTGACGCAACCCAAAATGCAAAATTCCATGTCATCGAGGGAGACATGAGATACAACGCCTTGCTCGGAAGGCCATGGATACACTGCATGAGAGTAATACCATCCACCCTCTATCAAATGATGAAATTCCCGAAAAAGGATGGGACTAAAACCGTCTACGGGGAGCAGCATGTGGTGAGGGAAATGTTCGCGATACATGACGTTTCCCCAACACCGGCACCTTCGCCTTCGAAGGAGCCAAAAGATAAGCAAACGGAAAAATAAAGACAACAAGCCGTATTCTTGGCAACTCCCGATTAAGCAAAACAGGGGACCGTACCGCGTCCCCGTCGCAAGCGACCAAAACACATCAGGGCTCGAAACATTGCCAGCATATTTCACACTAAGGTATGACCATCTCCTTTCCCTTTCGATTACATTCTACACTAACCCAAGTGCAGGTACCAATCGAAACAGCCAAAGCACTCTCCAACCCGAAGGCCTTAAGTTTCAAAAGCGTATGTTGCACTCTTTTCCTTTGACTGGGCTTTTTCAAGGGTTTTCCAGCAAGGTTTTTAACAAGGCAACATCTACATTCTACCTAAGGAAGACTCAACAAATATTCAAGGCTTATTTTGCGACCAACCTCGAATACTCGATGACTGGCGTCATCTCCCCGGAAGGCCATCCGCTCGGAAAAGCCATGAAATGCCAAATGGGGTCCCAGTGGGAAAACTATGTACCAGACCAAACGATCGAACGAACCGTGTCCGTATAGTCGGGCCCCCGATGGAGAAAACATGTAGACTTGTACAAAGTAACGAAGAATATCTTTTATCAAAGCATCTCACGCTCCAAAAGAAACTCGGCATTTTCACAAATGCTGATTCCTCTAACAAAAACGTCCCGAGCACTCGGGGACTATCGTCAACAATTCAACACCTGAGTGATCCCCGGATCATAACTCCAAATCCATAATCCCTCAACGAGGAAAAATCACAAAACATCTCCAGAGTCGAAAGTGTCCCGAATACTCGGGGCCTGGCATCAAAACCTCATAAAGCGCACGACCTCAGGGTCAGAATCTCTGAAATCATAAGCCCTCAATAATGCTATACCAAGTTTACGAGTAACGGCTCCCGAGACACGATACCCTTGATGACTCGGGGACTGTCGCCAATCACCATTCATTAAAAAACCAAAGGCCATAATACCCCAAGCGGGCAGACTCGGTATTGTAAGACCTACATAAGGAAGCAACAATACCTGTAAGACCTTAAGCAAGGCATGAACCATACTTGTACCAAGTATCTAAAAACTGTAAGACCTTAAAGGCATGAAAATTTTGTAAGACCTTACTAAAGGCATAAACCTGATCTTAAAGTTAAGGCTATATATCGAACTTGTAAGACCCCTAAAAGGCATACCCTCGATATAGGCGCCGAAACTACTTCACTCGGGATCAAAATGGCTCCAGCCAAGCACAAATGACTACGGTCATAAGGTTGTACCAGCCAAACTAACGCGACTTAGGGACAATCGACCGTCGCTACAAAATCACAGACCTTCAATTACTTCGAATCTACTTCGAAAAGAACTGGGAACTGGTTAAACAAGCTACCCTTGGCATAGGAAAAAGAGCTAAGACCATGTCAGCTCCAAATCACAAGCTTCGAGACACTTAGCTTCCGAGCCAAACCTCCCGAGGTGCTAGATCATCACCACATAACGATTTGTAATTGAGGTTTTTATCGAACCGTCGAAGAGTCAAGCAAAAATTATTTCAAAAATGTCCTTAACGAGGGAAAACCAAAGCTTATAAAAGGTCGCTTCGACCCAAGGCATAAGAGCCATTGTCGCTAGCTCACATAAAAGGTCGATTTGACCTAAAGCGCAAGAGCCATTATTGCCAGCCCACATAACTCAAAAAACTTAAGGGTCGAATGAGCTCGAGCCGAAACCGGATTTGGAGACTGAACCTAAAACAGTTAACTAAAGTTCCTTAGAGAAAGAGCGTAAGAGCCATTGTCGCCAACCCACATAAAAGGTCGTACTGACCCACGCGTAAGAGCCTAAGAGCCAGCTTTAAATTCAAAACTTGAGGGTCGAATGAGATCAAGTCGAAACCTGGTTCGGAGATCGAAACCAAAATAATTAACTAAATTTGCCTAAGAGTAAAAACGTAAGAGCCGTTATTGCCAGCTTATACTAAAAGGTTGCATCGACCAAGCGCGTAAGAGCCCACGGACCAGCCTATTGGGCCCCAGGGCCATACCACGAATCTAAGGATTACTCTCAGCTCAAAGATCAGTTCACCTAACTAAAATCAAGGCAAAAATAAATGCAGGAGAAACAAGACCGCAAAGTTTCTCCTTTATACATACATACGAAAAACATAGACTCCATCTACAATGTGCTTTGAGAATGTTGTATACATAATCAAAAGCAAAATCTACGTCCCCCCGGGGGGATATGGCCCATCGGCCTCATCTTTACTATCGTCAGTGCCGAACAGAAGTAACCGAGCATCACACTCGTCCGCCCTCGCCCTCGCCCTCGCCCTCGCTCTCGCTAACTCTTCCGAGAGGACAAATACCCAAGCACGGATCTCCTCGAGAACTTTTCTCCGAGACTTACAACAAGTATATTCTTTGATCCTGTCTTCGCATTTGAGGGCCCTTCTCAGCTCAGCTTGAGCATCGACAACGTCCTTTAAATGGACCCCATCTTATGTTCAGCCTTAGTACGGCTCATTACGGCTTCAGCCCGGGCATCAACGATCTCAGCCTTGGCCTTCGAAAGCTCAGACTCGTGCTTCGTAGTCGCATCAGTTTGAACCAAAGCATTGTCATGAGCTAAGCAAAGTTGAGCCTCAAAGGTGGGAACCTTGTCCAGAGAACCCTTCTCCGCCAAAGCCTGAGCGTCCGCCTGGGCCTTTAACTCATCATACTCGTGGTTGGCTCGACCAACTTTGTTCCGGAGGCACTCGAGGTCCTCCATCTTCTTTCACAACTGAAATAAACAAAACGTTAGCCTCAAGAGCTAGAAGGAAGAACACATGCTCGGTTGGAACAAAAAACTACCTACTCTTTCAAATAGCTCTTATAATTCAAGCTCCGACTCGCTTCATACTATAAGTATGCCAGCTCATTTTCCCTTTCTTCGTAAAGGCGCCTAAGTGATTTCTCCTCATCCAAAGCTTTCCGAAGCCTGGTCTCACGGCAAAGCAGCTCGGACTTAAGCTTATCAAAAGCCTACGAAGGAGAACACAATAAGGAAGGGAGGGTACGAAACTCGGAAAAGCTGCGCCAAAACTCACCACATAGTAAAGCTGCTGGGCTTCCTCGAAGGTCGAGTACACATCCGCTAGCCTGACTCCCTCAGATCTAAAAAAGTCGGCCCCAGCCAAGGCACGGTTGCTCGGCACATCTGACCCCGGGTTCCGAACACCCCTTAAAATACCTCCGATGGAAGAAGGGGACGACAGCGGAGAAGAAACCGCCTTTCCAAAGTCAAAAACCATGGGTGCAGTTGGCTTAGTCAATACTTCCACTCCGGGCCCACGGCCCAGGATTGCCTCGCTTTGGGTACCGTCACCGTGAAAAGGTATCCCTTGCTTATTGCTATTGTTTTTTAGCTCAAAAGCTAGCAACCCTTATCCCTCTCCAAAGGGGTACGACCTCACCTTGGAAGGCTCTCTTATGCCTACAACAGCAATATTAATACGCAGAAATGGAAAGTACCTCTCCAAATGAAGGAAGGGAAAGGAATAAATAGCACAACATGAACCATGAGGTTTTGCTTCCCATCTTCCCCAAGACAAAGCTCTCCACTTGCGCTCGTCGCAAGTCGAGTGGGTCGCCAACGAACCCAATATGGTAGATCAGGAACGTCGCCCGACGCCCATAAACCACTGTAAAAAAGAAAAAAAGGCACGTTTACGAAGCCAACCATCGCCATAACCAAAACTAAGAAGGCATGAAGTGTACCACTTACGTGTATAATTCCATTCTTCGTGGAATGGCATAAACTCCATAGGGATAATATCAACAGTCTGAACTCGGACGAATCGACTCATCCACTCCCGGTCTCCATATTATTTATCATCAACAATGAAAGGTGTGGCCGACCGACATCATAGAGTTAAAAGGCCTCAATGGTGGAAAGACCGGTATAGCCTGATAAGATGGCTGAGTGTGAACTCAAGCCCTGCCTTCTCCGCAAAAAAGCTCATCATCAACACTATTCGCCAAAACAACGGGTGGATCTGTGCCAAGGTAGCCCAATACTTTAAACAGAAGTCGAGCACAACCCTCTCAAGGGGGCCAGGTGTGAAAGGATATGTGTACACATTCAAAAACCCGCCGGCACGGTCTGTGATGCCCTTATTCGTGGAAAGTATCTGTAACTCTACCTTTTTCCCCCATCCACAGTCTTTTCTCACTAACCCAAAGTGTTTTTCTCCTATATAAAAAGTGATCTTCAAGGTATGCTCTTGTTGGTCCTGGATACCAGAGGCGGAGCTCTCCCCTCTCTGCCGGACAGACCCTGATGTAGTAATCATGCCGATGGCAAAATCAGAGAACTAAAGCAGGAATTTGTGCAAGTGCGTTAGTACTAAATTAATGAAAGGCTTAACGTAGGAAAAGAATGGTAACTACTTATAATGATAGGATCTCTAAAAAGAAGAAACAACCCTATATATGGAAAAAACGGCGACGATCTGCCTACTTTAGAGGCCGATTAAAAACAGTGACCGATATCACTTCAGGAAGCTGCGCCAGCGGTATCGCCTCGATAGCTTTGCATCCATATTGTGCATTAGGCTATCCATATTATTATTTGGGGCCGAAGATCCCCCTACCGCTGCAAGTCCCGAGGTGGTACCCGACCTCGAGGACCTCCATAAAAAAGAAGTTAGGCTCCAAGAAGCCAACGGCATCATCGCAAGTCCCGAGGTGGTACCGGACCTCGAGGACCTCCATCAAAGAGAAGTTAGGCTCCAAGAATCCAATGGCATCATCGGAAGTCTCGAGGTGGTACCCGACCTCGAGGACCTTTATCAAAGGGAAGTTAAGCCCTAAGAAGCCAACGACATCGTCGTAACTCCCGAGGCTCGAGGAACTCCATCCAAAAGAAGTTAGGCTCCAAGAAGCTATTGGCATCATTACAAAACTCAAAATAGTACCCAATCTCAAAGGCTCCTCTCAAGAAGGAAATAAGCATTTAAACTCTACCCGTATGGGCTCGGCCCGGGGGTACCATCTGAATTAGGGTAAACCCTCGCCCGGGATCCACCTACAACCCCTTAAGACTATCTACGCAAAATTCAAAGCAAGTTTCCAGGTGGCCCGGGTTTGACCGAACCCCCGCTCGGGGACTGCTCTCGAAAGTTTAAAGGCAATCTATATCCTCGGACCTCCGAGCAAATTTCCCCTCAAAGATTACCGCGGGGTCTAAATGGTAAATCTCGGTCTCAAGGATCGAAACACTATTTTCTTTTCAACTCGAAGTCAAGGCCCCAACAGCCGAGCTTATCAGTCCAATCCAGACTTGATTTAAGAAAGGCAAAGGGTTCCGCGGGGAGCTACATTAATCAATCAAAGGTCAGGAAAAATAATCACACCTGGGCTGGATATTGGCAGTATCCAATAGAGTCACACATTTGGAGTCTCCATAAAATCTTGAATGAGGAAATGGTACTAGGAGTTTCCCTTTTTATATGGGGTGACAGTGTAACCGACGACCCCATTAATGCCCTTGAAAGACGTGTCGACAGATGCAATCAATGAATTTCTTGAGAACTGAATCAACGGCGATATTGTCACTCTGGGGAATCAGAATTGGCATTACATTGAATGACATTGAAATGATAAACTAATAGGACGCCTCAGTTATCGTGAAGGCTTACGTCATAAGTATGACACCATCGCGGGAAAGTTCGAAGGGACGAGTGTCAAATTCGTTTCTTATCGCTCCGCTATTAAGAAATGCGGTGACTATCTGTGTATGGTAAAATCGGAGGGTCTAATTTCCCGTCATCGAGGCACCTCAAAAGAACGTCTCGAAGGCTCGAGGTTACGATGCTACGACTGAATTTCCCCCTCGAGGTTCGTCGACACTCGACCTTGGGCCAGCACTGATCACGGCTATGGTAAAAGTGGGAAGTTCCCTAGGCGCGCGTCTGAGGCTGACAAAGCCTAGAAGTCTAGCCCTGACCCGTATCTGGGCAAGGTGGCTATACCTGCCCCATATCTTTGTTTGTACTACATATGGACCTCCCCTCCTATATAAAGGGGATCCTTATCATTTTATAACATTCTGTAGCTCCATACAAAATACACAAAAATATTCTCTCTGCTCTCTAACACATTCTCTTGATATTATTTCTTCCATTTATTATCTTCATTATTGTTCATCATTTATTGCTTATCATTGGCCATATAGAACCTTCATTGATTCTATTATAACTGTTAGTCGCTATTCAACTGCATTCGATAGCTCCTAATCGAGCACCAGAATCAACCTTGAGGCCCCCGAATCGACAAGCTCGAGGCCCCGATTATTAACCTATCGGTTTGGTTATCACCTTATTCCTAACTCTTATCTCGTTTCTAAATCTCGCACATAACATCAACCGCTTAAGAACTAGCATAAAAATAGATCACGTATTTTTTATTCCCATAATCAAATTTAATTGTTATTTATTTTTTACGGTAAACAGACTTGGACAAGATCAGGCTGCTCTTAGAGTTGTCAGATACCTTAAGATTACATCGGGTCATGGAGTTTGGTTGAAGCCTAGTTCTGTGAATGAACTCAGCTGTTGGTGTGACTCTAATTGGGCAGCTTGAACTAACACTCGTAGATCTGTGACAGGCTATGTCATTAAGTTTGGTGATTCACTTATATCTTTTGGAAATAAATAACAAACTAAATCTAGAAGTTCTGCTGAAGTAGAGTATTAGAGCATGGCTTCAGCCGTCGCGGAGGTCACTTGGTTGCTTGGTTTTTTCAAGGATTTGGGTGTTAATGTTCAGAATCATGTCACTCTGCTGAGTGATAGTAAATCAGCTATACAAATTGCTGCTAATATTATATTCCATGAGCGTAGAAAATACATCAAAATTAACTGTCATTTCATTCACGACAAGATCAAAATTGGCATGGTCAGGACAGTTTTTGTGAACACCAAGGTTCAACTACAGATTTGCTCACTAAGGGGTTGAGCTAGGCCCAACATTTGCACCTTCTAGGCAAAGCTTGGTGTGCTCAATATTGCACCCTGCAGCTTGAGAGGGAGTATTATGAGCTATATAGACACGTGGCAGAATTAGTTGTAATTAGTTGTATAAGTTTATTATTATTGGTTAGTTAGTTAGTGAGTTGTACATTTGTATATATAACCTCTTATCTAGCATAATGAGGGAGATGGTTATCATTTCTTCTCAAACGTCCTTCTACATGTCTTCTCAAAGCTTCCGCCATTGAAGAGCTTTGTAGCTCAAGCTGTAGCTCATTGATTATCGTACATTTTGGCAATATATATATATATGGTGATTAGTATCGTGTGCTTAGGAGGACGTTGCTTTTTGAATTTCATTATTGTTGTCCTTTAATAATCACATTGCCAAAATATTTTGGCATACAATAGGTACGTGACAAATGACCATTCATGCTATAATAATGACATTATTTTCTTTTATCATTTAAACCTCTTTCTAGAGGTGAGTGTGGTATATTCACTACCACTAGCACATTCATATTCTTTGAAGAATGAATGTGCATTCATAAATCACATTCAAATCATGAATGAACCATAATCATCTATATATATTTTACATATTCTCATGCCAAATCGATGACAAATATTACTTTCATAGAGTGAAAGACTATTTTGAGAATCCTTATTATTCTTATAAGGGAATGAGAAAGAAGCAAATTCAATGGGACGGGTTTCCACTTCTTTACCCACAATCATACATGAATTTGATCATGGCAAAGCATAGAAATTTTACCACTTCAGGTGGTTATAATTTTTTACAAACTCCATTAGAGTTATAATCAAACTTTGTTGTCTTTGCTTGTATATAAAATCAAATTATAGAATTTCAAATTTTAAAAGAGAAAAATAAAGTAAAATACTTACCTTAAATCCAAAATTTAATCATGAAAGAAGTTTATGGAACAATTGACAATCATTATGCTCAATCCCAAAGCTTCTACTCAATTGGTTAGAGTCTCGTGCTGATAACATGTTATAAAACAATAAAGAAGAATATAGAAAGAGAGAGAATTCTTATTGATTTGAGATGAATTACAATGAGTAGGATCCCTCTATTTATGGGGAAAGAGTGACTTAGCCACCAAGTAAAACCCCTAAAATCTCTCTAAAATATAGACATTCACCATAAATAAAATTCTATTTATAATAATTTTCTTAATTTTAAAATTGTAAAGGGGCATGATGTACAAATAGCACTTTATAAAAAATGGGTTGGATAATAAACTTTAAAAATAGGTAATATGGATAAGATGCATACTATCCACTTAAAAATGAATAGCCAATGGGTTTACTTTTACATTTGCAATGACTCAAATTTGTGGTTCTGTATATTGTGCAAATTTTAGATTTTACAGGTGGACGTCTCTCGAGCAGACACGTGGCAGTGGAGACATGATGGATATGAATGAGTAGCTAATCAGCTAATACCGAATACAAATAGGTGACCAGTATTATGCGAATGCCGAGGATATAAAGATCGAAGAAGTAAATTTGAAAGCAAGGCATCGATTGAAAAAACTAACATTGAAGAGGCAACCGTTATAGAAAATTTCATCATTTATACCCAACGTTATGCAACCATGAAGAGGGGGTTTTACTCATTCTTTATAAGAGCGAGATTTGGAGATCTTATATCCTCAAATTTTACTACATATAATAACATTTGTACTTATTATAGGGATATGATATACAAGGATTATCTAAGCGATCTCTCTTTCTCTTAGTACCATTCATAGTTTCATAAAAAAGCTTTGCGTTACCCGTTTTTAGTAAAAATTGTGTGGGGTAGCCATTATTTAAAGTGGTATTTACTTTTTATCCACCATTTTTATTGCTGAGCAAAATTAGCCGCTAGTCTATTAAAATTAATATGAAAAGACAGAGTTACCCTTTCCTTCCCAAACAAAATTACAGTGGATTGGACCGGAATATATATTTATGCAAAATTCTCTCACCATCCAAACATGATCTCCCACTTCAAACAAAGAAATTCAGAACTTTTTGAGTGTGTGTGTGTGCAGAAGGAGGACAGCTGCAATGTCAATGGCAATAGCTATTTGGAGGCTTTCATCTACAGTTGACAAACCCATTAAGCATCTCTACAATGGTGGCTCTCTATATTACATGGTTTGTCTTTGTTTAGTAGTAGTATCAGTTTTTTCCTTAAGTTAATTTCTTAACTTTTTTTTTCGGTCAGTTTGTTGTTTCCTTGTTAAAGTAATTCGTGTCGTTGTTGTTGTTGCAGTCATCTTTACCAAATGAAGCTGTCTACGACAAGGAAAAAACTGGAGTCACCGTAAGCTCGTGATGAATTTGAATTAGTGTGTTATTTGAACTTATACTCGTCCCTTTTAGTTTCTAACTTGAAAGCCTTAACTTATAGTTACACGTTCAAAATTAAGGACAAGCAGTCCTTAACTTACAGTTACAAGTTCAAAAGTTAAGGACAATGGGTCCTTAACTTTGATTTCCAAGTTCAAAAGTTAAGGACAGACAGTCCTTAACTTACAGTTACACGTTCAAAAGTTAAGAACAAGCAGACCTTAACTTACAGTTACAAGTTCAAAAGTTAAGGACAATAGGTCCTTAACTTTGATTCCAAGTTCAAAAGTTAAGGACATACAATCCTTAACTTACAGTTACACGTTCAAAAGTTAAGGACAAGCAGTCCTTAACTTACAGTTACAAGTTCAAAAGTTAAGAACAATAGGTCCTTAACTTTGATTTCCAAGTTCAAAAGTTAAGTATAGACAGTCCTTAACTTACAATTACACGTTCAAAAGTTAAGGACAAGCAGTACTTAACTTACAGTCACAAGTTGAAAAGTTAAGGACAATAGGTCCTTAACTTTGACTTACAAGTTCAAAAGTTAAGGACAATAGGTCCTTAACTTTGACTTACAAGTTCAAAAGTTAAGGACGCTTGGTCTTGAAGTTTGAGTTCCAAATTCAAAAATTAAGGACATGTAGCCTTGAAGTCCCGAACTTAGAGTTCCAAGTTCAAAAGTTAAGGACGTGTAGTCCTAAAGTCCTGAACTTAGAGTTTCAAGTTCAAAAGTTAAGGACATGTAGTCCTGAAGTTAAGGACATAAGCAGAAAGGTATTTTTGTCCGGACAGTTAAAGTTTATTAAACCAGTGGCTAAAGACTAAAGACATTTAAAACACCGGCTTTAAAATATAGACATTTAAAACACCGGCTTTAAAATATAGACATGAGCTGTTAGTGGCCATATGTATGCCACCCGTACTCATGAGTACAAAGAAATTAAACTCCAAACAAAAAATAAGAAAAAGGAAAACACAGGAATAAATGTAAAGATCGAGGGTACAACAGTCATTAGCTAATTTTCCCTTCAGTGTAACGAAATAAACCGTCCACAAATCTGATGGCAAAAAACTGGAAGAAAAATAAATAAATAAATAAATAAATAAATAAATAAATAAATAGATAAATTAAATTAGATTCACAAAAGATTCATTTCTTTTTTGGTAAATAGAGATTCATTTCTCTACTCCATTGAAGGAATAAATTTCAAAAGAACTCTTGAAGACAAACGGATTTTAGCTGAAAAATCCAAAGTTATGAGCAATTTGAGATCAATATGTAGACCACAAGCTGTGTATTTTTCAATTACTTGTTGTTGCAAAGACTTGTTGGGTAAATCAGCGGTTAGGGTTTCAACCCGAAGCCCTAATTCAGCCCCTCAATGGATGAAACCTTCGGTGCTGCAATCATCATTGTACAGTACTTCAAGAAGAATTGAAACATGGGATTATCGATTGAATCAGCAGAGGAAAACTGTGACTACCTCTGCTTACAATTGGAACGACTCCAAGTCTCCCTATGAAACTCTCGGTATATAAATTTTAGTTTTCGTTTTCTGTTTCCAGGATTTTTGTTCAAATTTTATTATTTGGATTTAAAGGTTTGAGGTATTTTTACAGTATTGGTGTCGTTTAATCCGTATGGTTACCATACTTTCAAGGCTAATGACCGCTAACTTATTATAGACAGTTACATGTAGTTACCTGTGTATTTTCTAGGTTACTGATATAACACTTACTATAGACAATTACCTGTACTTGCTTGTACTTTAGGTTACTGATCTAGCGCTTACTATCAGTGGCGGAGCAACACACGAAAAAGCCAAGGAGATTCAACATTTACTATATATACATAAAAATAAATTTAACCTTGTATAAGCAGCGTAATTTTCTGGCGAAGGGTTGAATCCCCTTCCACCTCCCTAGCTCTGCCCATGCTTATTGTAGATAAACCTGTAGTTGGCTTTTAAATGACCTAGTAGGTGTAAAACATTTTTATATTAGTTGTGTATAATACTTATACTCTTAGTTTGCTTGGATTTAACTTATATACAAGTGATAGTGTTAAAAAAAATTGCATAGTAAGTGTAGGTTAATTGGTTATAGAAAGCCTTTTACCATATATTCTAGGTTACCAATCCATGTTTAGAATAGATACTTGTAATTAGTTTCCAAGTAAGCTGCTTATGTAAATATTATTCAGATTGTCCATTTCAAAAAAATCCAGTTCAAAAATATTATTCAGATTGTCAATCTATAAAAGTTGAGCTCGATTTGATGGCGACTACGATGATAAAATATCTTATAGAAAAAGCAGAGAAAGAATTAAAGTGCTATAAGGATATGTTGGATTATGAAGTACTCCCTCCGTTCACTTTTACTTTGACTTTTCACGCCCCTCAAAAAATAATAAATGAAGTGCATAATTTACCATGATACCCATATTAATTGATGCATATTTTATTGGATTTGAGAAAATGATATAGAAATGAGTAATAAATATTATGGGTATAACAGGTAATTTTTTTTGTCTTCTCTTGATATGCGTAATGTGTCAAGTAAAAATGAAAATTATTTTTAGTATACATGCCAAGTAAAAGTGAACGGAGGGAGTAGGAGGTAGAAGGTATTAATGCTTTCTGATTAAATATGTATTTGAATTGGACTTGGTTAGAAACATTTATGTTGTTTTAAATACCTGAACTTTAGCGAAGTATAGAGATCTAGGAGTTGCAAATCTGCGTTAAAAATAAATTGCTACCTCTGCTAGCTCAAGTGAACATAATAGAATAACCCAGAAGCTGGAAAAGCGAATTGCAGAATATACATCTTTGTAAGAAACTGTCAATTTCTATAGAAAATTCTTAACTAACAGGGTGCATTTTCATAGTTTCATGTGTTCTACGCGTATGAGTGTTCAACTTTTGTTTTTTCGTTCCATGCCTTTCCTATATCTTTTTCCTGCGAAAGCACATCTTCATCTTGAGATATATGTGTAAAAGGTGTGATATGCCTATACGAACAGCCTAGTTCCAGCTTATCAATTTTCTATGAAGTGTCTACATTACCGACATGCTATACTGGTTTTAGTAATAAGACAAACTCTGAAGCTACCTTTTAAGCCCCTTCCTTTTAGCAGACTATAAACCACAGTGCAGTCCCTTTCCATCTCACTGTGTGCATTTCAATGCTTTTTCCTTAATTGCAAACATTGATGCAATGTTTCTGTTTACAGAACTCGAAAGGGATGCAGATGAAGAACAAATAAAGGTGGCATATAGACGTTTGGCGAAGTTTTACCATCCAGATGGTTTGTGCTTAATCCTATAGTTGTCATTTTAGTGCAGTCCTCATACATACGTTTTTCCTTTCTTTACTTTTTTCTGGTATCAGCATCAGTTATTGCACACTTGTATTTGACCTGATGCTACTTTAGACTTTAGCTATGCTCACTTGTATTTGACCTGATGCTAGTTTAGACTGTAGCTATACTCATGTTCATGTATATAAAAGAATTTGTTTGGTACACTACTCTTTGATATCCAATTCATGCCATTGAGTAGAAAGAAAGAACACACTCTTAGTATTCACGAGCTTGTATAGGAAGAAAAAGACTCTTTAAATACATATGCTTGTATATGTGTGAAGTTGGTTCTACATCTAGATATTGGACACTTTATCTGGCAAGCTTTTTTATAACATTATATTTAAGTTGTATGCTCATCTTTAATTAGTAGAGCTTGGATGTAATACGACACTTCCACTCTTCCTCCCAACTCCCACTCCACACACCCCTCCCCTCCAAAAAAGAAAAGGGAACTGTGTCCCACACCCACCAAAAGAAATCCCCTCTCCAGCTTTTGTTATGATTTGAGTTGTCTTCACTGGTAAGATGCCTTTCCACTTACTGTTTTGCTGTATTAGGCCTTAGAATCTCTATTTAGCTTTGGAACTGATTTATATGATGTGTTTTTGTACTAGTTGATGACCTATTCCTGTAGCATAAAAGCCGTATTTGAGCAGGCCTGTCAGCGAAGCTAATTCATGAATTAATGTTAGGAAATACTTTTTCTGCATACCACGAGATTGTTTCCATCAATATGTGATTTATTGAGGTGTTCCATTGCAGCTTCTCACTAGTGGAAAATGGACATATCGAGATAAGATTTTAGTAGGCATAGAACTAATGGCAGTTTCTCATAGGAAACATTTAATAATCATACAAATTGCTATTCCTAGCTCAACTAGTTTGGTCAGCATGCTCCAGTTATGTGAACGTCCATCATCTCTATCACGAAATCTCAAATGAACAAAACTTCAGTAAGCTGAGTCCTCTTGCCCCGTTAGGCTGTTGAAATTCAAAACTTAAGAAAAACAATAATCTAGTAAATGTTGGATCATGGATGTTATAGCCTATAGGACCACAAACTTCAAGTGGTTGGCAGTTTGGGAATTTAACTCTTAAGCCTTAATGGAGGGATATTATGATGGTTATATATTTTACTTTCCTTCTGAATTGAGATTGTGTGTAGTGATCTCCTTGTTCTGTGTATGAAAAATACACAAAAAGAAAACAATGGTTGTCGTCTCTTGAGGGTCAATCTTGGTAATTTCTTGTTGCTTCGGAGTATTGATTTCCTAGAGCTCTTCTGCAGGCTGTTCTCTTCTATATGAAACTAACTTCTGTTTCTCCTCTTAAGTTTATAATGGCAGAGGGACTCTTGAGGAAGGAGAAACTGCTGAAGCTCGATTCATTAAGATTCAAGCTGCTTATGAGCTGCTTATAGATGAAGATGAACGGAGAAAATATGATATTGACAATCGAGTGAACCCCATGAAGGTGAAAATTTATAATAATATTGATAGTTGTTAATTTATTATCTTTTCATCAATAAACAAAGAGAAGATTGGTTATTACCCAGATAGTGTCAGTTATCAATCTGAAATGGGCTAGAATTTAATGACTCTGTTCTGTTAGACATATAGCCTCTTGTTGATGCGTGAAAGAAATTTTGCTAGCCTGAAAGAACATAATTATAGTATACTCTTTTTAATATATTCTATCTTGCTTCCTTCTTGAAACATCTGAGTGATTGTTTTTAAGCTGCAAACTACCATATTTGAGCACGGAAGGGGAAATGTATACAAAAATGAGAAATTAAGAACTTCTTAAACACATATTCCTTTTGCTTATTATGTATGTTTTCTGATCTTGCACTGAATTAAGACCTTTTATTATTGACCCTGTCAGTGAATTGTTGCCTAATTTTTCAAATCCAGCTCCTTTAGAATAGATTTTTTCAGTCATGAAATATATGGCATCTACATTTGTATAGACAGACAGATACCCCTGCCGTTCACTCGTTTTGAGAGTTGGGATGTCTGGAGTGCAATATTAACTATTATAAATGAATTCAAGTAAATGCAAATGAAACCACATACTTCGTTCTGTATATTGTTTGTGCTCTGGGGTTACCCTTGCGTTGATAAAATCTTTGTTTTTGCAGAAGCAAATGTAAAAAAAGAAAGGTTTTATGTTCTTGTAATATTGGCATCTTATTTTTTTGGGGACTGTAATTAAACTATTTATGATTCAATCCGCCTCCTTCGGGGTAATTGGAATCAGATGGTGCTGGATTTGTTTACATTTTTTGCTGCCAATGGAAGTTTCCAGAATGTGGTTCTATTTGTCTCTAGCTTCTGAGCCTGCAGTATCTTCATTGTCTCAAACTGACACGATGCACTTCCATTATTCATCAGGCATCTGAAGCATGGGTGGAGTGGCTTATGAAAAAGCGAAAAGCATTTGACCAGCGGGGTGATATGGCCATTGCTGCATGGGCTGAACAACAGCAGTTAGAATTAAATCTGAAGGTCCGCCGTCTCGCTCGTTCAAAGGTATCGAGCTGCTATTGGTACATTCTTTGCATTTCTGAGCGCACTTAGAGTCGTCTATAAGTGCCTTTGCCTTTGTTACCCTTGTTAACTTATGCTTTTTTATGTTGCTAATGCACTGATGATGTCACTTCAACATATGCACATACTAAGATGTGCTTTAAATACGTTTAACCTCTCGGTAGAACATAATGTGGTTCTGAAAATCCCACATGGAAATATACTGCTAACATATTTTTTGATAGTCTGAAGAGATTGCAATAGCATTATCTTCATTAAACACGACTTTTAGCATGCAGAGGAAACATGTTATTTTATTGGATGGAAGTTTAGCTGGTTTTGTGATCCACTTTCTTGCTGTGGACTACTATCTGCATTTAATGTATGCTTTAACTGCCCTGGAACATTTGCATCAAATTTGTCCACATGTACTCGGCCGATTGATTTTTCCACAGCTCAGTGTCTTTCTATCGTTACCACAGAGTTGGTTTATAGCTAAGAGGGGGAACTATCAGCTAGTATACTTGTTACGCGGCGCCTTCCTGAGATTCTTTGGAAGGGCGACGTAAGGCTAAGCAACTGATGTCTATGCAGTTGCTGTCCGCCAACTGAGGTCCCGCCGTTAGGGGTGTGCATTCGAATCGGTTTATCAATAAATCTAATCGATTATTTGTCATCGAAATCGAAATCAAAAAAATCAAAACCTTATTGAAACGATAACGATAAGCATATGTACAAATCGATAATCGATAAGTAATTATCGATAAGGGTCAAAATCGAATCGATAAATTGAATGCACACCCCTAAACTGTAGACACTTGTAAAATAAGTAATTACCTGTTTGTGTAGATTAATATAACATACAGAATGTATATGTATTCCGCTACTATTTTGAAAGCGGCTATACAATATCATTTTCCCTAATCTATACCATTTCCTTTACCCTAAATCCCCTACCCTATTATTTCCTCTATCACATACAAGGAATGATTATATTTAAAGATCAAGGGAATGAAGTACAGAATTAGCCGTGATGATGTATTTTGTTTTGTTTTTTTTATACCGTTGGAGTGTTGGTGGCACATTTGATCCCTTACTTTAGTTTTGTTGCATGTGCTTGTTGACACAATTTTTATGTTATAAATGGTGTTCGTCTTATTTTAGCTTCTTTTTGTCCATATTAGTTAGGCGCGTTTATAGCGATATACTTTCCGTAGAATCCCGCAAATTTTCTTATTGGTGTAATCGATAACCGAATCGATAAGCCCCCAAAATTGATAAATCGAAACCTTATTGAAACGATAACGATAAGCATATGTACAAATCGATAATCGATAAGTAATTATCGATAAGGGTTAAAATCGAATCGATAAATCGAATGCACACCCCTACCCGCCGTACGCTAGACTAGATTGTCAGTGCCGTACGGGAAAACTAATGTCAAGAGTAATTGAGAGAACAGAAATGAGAACTGAGATTTAAAGAAAGCTTGATTGCATTAATGAAAGTTATTACAGAAAAGCAACGCGGTGTCAAGGGGGAGAGACACCAGTACAGAGAATTGCTTGCTTGCTAGAAAGTTTTGATTGTTTGATCCCCCCTAATAATACTTAAAAAAAATAAACCAAAGCTACACGACAAGACTTGAATAAGCTAGGGAAACATAATGTAAGTGCATGAAATAAAACTACTCTATATTTACAATGAAAATGACTTAGTTTTCTAAAAGGCAGCAACGAGTCCGTTTTCAGCAGCATTGTCTTTGGCATCACGGTCTGCGCGCGCGGCGTTGTTGGAATCTGCCTGCGGCTGGGCGCTGGCGAGGAATATCGGTGGGGCGATAGAGGCACCTGCGCGCTTGTCACTTAGCGCGGCCAAGAGGGGCTGTCCGTGGCGCTAGGCATTGGGAGGCTTGCTAGGACGCCACGGGGCGCGCCCAAGAAGTCATGGGGCATGGTTGGAAAGCCGCCCATGACATACTCAACTCAACTAACCCACTTGCCTTGCACTATTAGGGACGGATGTACACTATAAGTTACAGTTTCAGCTGAACCCAGTAGTTTTGGCTCAAACAGTATATGTGTTAAGAAATCTACTAAATATGTATTAATATTAAGCTTTGAATGCAGTTACTAAATGGTCACTGGGTTCAGTGGCATACCAAACCCATAACGTTCAAATCCACATTAAAATGCAAAATTTATGCATGGTATGCTTGATCACTTCATTAATATTTGCTTTCTTTCCTCTCAGCTCCTCTCCTCTCACTGTAGTAATGGATAGTCGTCATTTGGTGAACTAGCATTAGCCATACACGAGCAGGTCACTTAAATCTGCATTATACCATACATATGATCAAGCAGTGGTTGATTAGCTTGCTGTTGCTCAAATCTTCCGTCCTTTTCTCCATTCCACTCTTGGGACTATAGATATGGTCCAGATCCCTTTCATACTGTCATCTTAAATTTTATTTAAATGGAGTTTCAGATGGATCCTGACGAAGAAAGGAGAATTATCGCTAAAGAGAAAAGGGCATCCATGGAGAACTTTAATAATACTTTGAAGCGGCATACACTTGTCTTACGGAAAAGAGATATAATGCGGAGAAAAGCAGAGGAAGAAAAGAAAAAGGTCATTAGCAGGCTTCTTGCTGCTGAAGGTCTGGAGCTCGAAGAGGATGATGGTGAAAAATTATAGAAAATTCAATGTGTGTGGGTTCTCCTCCATGCATCTGATGAAGAATGCAGTATTTTGGGAAGTTGCTTGAGGCTGATCCCAACAATGTACAATAGAGGAGGAAGAAAACACTGTATATATGATATCTCCCGTCTGTCGCTGTAGAAACGAACAAATAGCATCTTTGTATGTTATTTAGATAAGCACCAATCATAGTTGTACTATACTTGGGAAGGTTGGAGGATTTAGTTTGCCGTATGCCATGTTTATGCTTCCATAGATGCTCTCTTTCTATAAATACTGCTGCTCTTTAGAAGTCAACAACAATCCAGACGGTACACCCAGTGTTTTTTGTACTAAAATGCGAAGCACGTGTATTTCACACCCCACCCCCCCCAACTTAAGTAGTATTTTTTCCAAATATTGTATAATATTCATTCGAGTCCTTTAACTATGGGACTCTCGTGCTAAACTTTTGAAGTTAAACTTAATGCTGGTTCCCAGATCAGCTGTGTGATTTAGAAGCTACCAAGACACTAAAAAACAGCTATCATCTAGAAAAATATCATGCCCAGAGAAAAGGGAGTAATATGGTGCTGCTAACCTTGTAAATGGGAACTGTAAGAATTATAGCCAGCGCTGAAAGTACATATTCTTCTATAATAAATTAAGGGGTACAGATACTTTTTCTTTCATGAAACATATTCTTTAACAAGAAAAAAAGACTCTGCAGTTGGAACAACTAAAAGGTACCCTCTTTCTTTTTCCTCTTTCAAGAGAGCCTGTGGCCTGTGGTGGCTGGTCGAGTAGGGTGGAAAGATATCTCTCTTTTTAACAGTTGATTACATAATTGTTGCACAGATGTAGTGCATTCTTCTTGAAAAGAAATCAGATTCCACTCATCCAAAAAATATCACCAGTCAGTCCTTAGAGATCATGCATCAGAATGCTTGATGTATGCTGAATGCCTATCCACAACAAGTGTAATCAATGGATCCTCAACATCAGCACCGGCCTGTGTTTTGTCCCGACGAACTGTGATTTGTTCCTGCTCTGTCACAACTATAACTTCCTCTTTCCGGGTTGAAAGTTCATTAGCTACCACCATATGCATTTTGTACTTTTTGAGTGCCATATCAGCCTTTCCTAAAAGGATATCTGTATCTGTCTCCAACTGTCAAGAAGTAGATGTTGAAATCAGTATTCAAGCTATGTGATAACTAGAGGTATATAGATATACAGGTCAAATACATATATATACATATAGCTGTGGGGAAGAAAACCGGTGCTTTGATCTAGTAAAGGTCAAGGATATACTTGACTCCTCAGTAAATTCCTATAAAACAATGATTTGACATCTGACTGCTGGATTTGATTATAAAACTTGTCCAGACTAATTGGTGAAAGAGGCATATCTCATCCAATTAACAACAGTCATACAAGGTGACTCATTGACAAGTACCATGTTAGGGAACAAGTCGACAAACTACTGACAATCATGTATCTTGATTAACCTGAGACTTAATCAAATGGTTAAAAGTTCTAATTTGCAACTCAAAGGTATATGCTTTATTCTAAACATAAAAAAAGTTGCTGAGCAAGATTAGAGTACTAATTTCACATCCATCAAATACATTTAAGTATATCACATCCCCTCCCCAACCACCACCAAGGCACCAACACCAAAAAAGATCGCATATTTCAACTCTAAGACCTGATGCGGAGGTTGGAATGGAAGAAACTATGCACTCCTTTTGTTCAGTAGTTTGTGTGAACTTTCTGACTATGCATGCGGGTTGAGTTAATTCGACTTTATACGTTCTTCCATTGTTTAACAAAAAGGTATAATTGTGAAGACTCCATATGTAAACTTGATAGGAAAAAGAACACATTATAGTCAAAATTTGAACTGCTTAGTGAGTGTTGAACTCTAGAAACTTGTAAAAGACACGGAATATTTGTCAATGTATTTCAAATGAAAAATTGGAACACCTGAAAATGTATAATGGAGCTGCATGAATAAGATGAAGGGAATATGAATATGATTTTGATCTTATTTAGTCCTGGGCAGCAGTGGCATATCATATGCACAATTATTCTCAAGATACATTTGACACGGTTATTTGTACAGTCAGCATATTTTTAAAGGTAAAGCAGACTTCAAGATTATGGTCAAGGAAACTCAAGAGATGATCAGCTAACCTTGAAAGATATACAGAAGGCCACAGGTGCCCACTCATTTCTGAGCACATAAAGCATCTTCGGTACTTGAGCAAGGCGCATGTCCAAAGGACCAGATCCTGACTGGATTTTATGCACCGTCTGTAAAGCAAATACCAGAAGATGTGAGAAGAACTGAAATTAGATGACATGTTACATAACTACCATTTCTGGTATTGAAACAAAAGAGGGAGGAGACAAGAAAGAAATACAGAAATTCACAAAGATTGAACTGCATCCGACCATTTCAAACAGCAAATTCAACCAAAATAATGCAAGAAGAAAAGAAATGATTACCATGCTCTCCCATGGTACATAGAAGTCAGAAACTGCAGCTGCAAGATAGAACATAGCACTAGGCCCAAGGCTCCTTAAAGACACAGCAATCAGCCGAAGAATCTGCTTAATACAAATGCATTTAATATTCTTCTACATGCACTCATACATCAAATAGATGCATCAATCTACTAACAATGGCTACTTGTCAAAAGAAAACTCTATTGAACATTACCTGCAAATACTCAAAAATTGTTGTAAACGGTAATTTCAACAGGAAGCCCCCGTTAACTGCCTGCAATTGAATATTCTTAAGGTTAATTGTTACCATTGGTATGTGATATAGTGAAATGAATAATCAACAAAAATCCTTACAGAACGATTTTCAGAAATGGCTCTCTTCACCACTTCAGCATGCGATGGGTCCACTGAGATTGCACCATTAAGAAAATGTATGTGAGACTTAAAAGTATGAGATGGTCAGTAACAACAGACAAGTTCAAAATATTCCAAGAAATGCAATAAATATTCTCTCAGTAACCCTAACCAGCCAGGAAAACACACAAAATCACTGTAAAGAAAAAGGAAGATTAATATGAACAAAAGTTACTCTCCAAACTACATCACATCAAGAGTTACATTTTCTCCTTATGATTCTCTCCATCTATTTTATTAGGATCTGCTGCACCTCTATAAGATAAAGTACGAAAAGGTATTGAGCACTTAGATATTATTAAAATGACCCTATATAATTAATATAGAATATTCTATTAAATTCAACATGCAGTTCTATGCTGTTAGGAATCTAGAAAGTACGGATATCTGTTAAAATGGACAAATGGTGTCCGTCAGTATTAGGCATAAATGAAAAACTAACAGACCTTGAATACTTGAATGATCAGTTGAAGTAAAACACTCGAGCAATGGATCATCAGGCAGCGATCTGCAAAATGGCTGGCAAGTTCCCCTGCATATGCAGAGTTTCATGGCTTTAAAAATCCAGTCAGGAGCATATACTATTTTTCAAAGGGAAGAATCTTGATTGAGTTTGAGATAATGGTAATATATAGCAATGCACTTGAATACAAACCTACGGTAAAGAAAGATGACAGAATAACCAGCCTTCAAAAAGTACCTGCAATTCCAGTTTAACTTGAATGTAAAACATGTATGTGAACCAAATGTGTAATAAAAGGCGTATGTATGGTGTTTCATGATATACTCTGTGGAAGCAGCTCCTCTATGACCAGAGCTAAAATTGTCAATATAACGAACGCATCGCTTCTCCAAAGGAACAGTTGTACCACCCGAAGTCACACACACCACCCTGTTTATTTTTCCATTAACTGAAGATGACAACAAAAGCAATGTCAAAAGTAAAGTCAGGTGTTGTGATTGTCCAGATTGTGGAAAAGGAAGTTGAAACAATACAAGATATGAGAGCTGAATGGAAGCAAATTTGCCTGATGATGAAGAATTTCGGTCGACAAATTCCTTCAATTTTGTCTCTATTTCAGCAGCATCTTTTAGTGGTGGAGCTGACTCAAAGAAGGTCTTGATTTTAAGAGTCGCCATTTCTGGTACATTATCGGTGCCATTCATCGAGTCCATGGCAATCCTTGCAGAGATTGTTTATCTACAATTTAATAACCCGCCAAGATCACAACTTTAGAACAACCCATTCATCAATGAAAAGAAGATGAGTAGCAGAAAATTTCCAAGATAATTATAAGCTAGAGATCCACATCAACACTCTACAACAATTCAAATGGGAAAATGAAGGGATGATAAAAGGCGCTTGTGATAAATTTCAGCTCCTCGATTAGCTAATACTTAAAAACAAATAATGTGCAGATTCAGTAAAGGCTTAGACTAAAGAATTGAGCTTTACAAAAATGCACCCTTTTTAAAATCACCAACTAGAAGCTGAATACAAATGAATTACACATTAGAGCCCAGAGTATGAAAAGATTCAACAGAGGGAAGAATACACCAACGCAATTCAAAATGATCAAGACATGAACTTCAAATGTTGAATTGGTATGAATAATAGTAACTAGTAAACAGCCAGATATAAATCAACCAGAAGTAAGACATTATAAAGTTTTCACTTTGTGCAGAAATAAAAACATTACATCAAATAATTCAAAATTATTAAGAAATGAGAATTAAGTTCATATACACTTCAATTGATCAAAGACATGAACTTTAAATTCTTAATTGCTCGAAAAACAAAAACTACAAACACCAACATAAAAATCAGATTTGACCAAATATTCACATTTCTTTCAATTTTCACCTGATGGAATGGAGAAGAAAGAAGACAGATAAAAACCCCCGAATTTGGATAGACCCAGATAGTAAAGGAATCAAAACTAAAGATTCTTAGTATAAATATACAAATTTGAGTGAAATTAGGCAATTGGGTTTTACCCTTTCGGTGTCAGTTGAGAAGAAATTCAGAAATGGGAAGTTGGATACTTGGATGGCGAAATGAAATATATTTTCAAAAAAAAGACAAAAAAATATATAGGTTAGTAAAAAGTGCAAAGTAAAGAGCATACAAAAATATGGCAGATACTAATTGTTATAGTGGCATCCGGTTCAATTCACGTGAACTTATTTCTTTTTTAGTTCGTGCCAAAAAGAATATATTCTTTCCTTATTTGGAAACAATTTATCTTTATGCAATGATTTATAGCTACACAAAATATAGATGTCTTATTTTACGTCACAAGTTCAAAAGTCTTCCTTCTTTTTTAATTCCGTACCCAATCAAATGGGTTCACGTAAATTGAAACCGAGGGAGAAATTAATAGCCGCCAGTTCCCGCCAACCGCTTGGTCAGATTTTGAGGGCTATCTACATTTTGTTGTTCTCAATTTTGTATTGATGTTATATTTTGATTTTTTTTTTTGAAGTACGGGTGTAATAAATAAATAAATATAGAACAAAAATATGCCCTATGAAAACCTTATTAAACCTCTAATTTCAAGAAAACATAATAGGAAAATAAATATTTTTTGTGAAATTAAATTTTAAATTAAATATAAATAATTTAGTGATTTTATTGGATTATTTCAAATAATGGAAACTAGCAACTACTGCTCATTAGGTTTATCATTTCACAGCTCTACAATTTATGTATTGTTATGCGTACGTGATACGTCACATCATTATTAACTCTTAATTTCTCGTTGTTAAAGTTACTTGAAATATTTTTGAAAATAAAAAATCTTTGTGAAATTAAAATTACGTTAAATACAAAATAAATTAGTGATTCTATTGGATTATTTAAAAAAAATGGAAACTAGTTAATACTATTAGGTTTATCATTTCACAAGATAAAATTGATGCAAATCATTCAAATTTTGAGAAATTATAAAAATAAGCAAATATGATTATTAAAGTAAAGTCGTTTCATATTGATTTAAGCCTAAAACCTTTAATATGAGCTTGGCCCGCATGGGTTGTGCTACGGCTGAGCGCCCGTATTGACAGCTCCATTTAAACCATCAATCTTATATCGGCGGTTTAGATTTATTTTCTAAATTAAAAGTATTAAGAAAAACAGTACAATTAGAAAATACCAGTTTAACTGATATACTCAATCAAATAAAAAGATTTGATTCTTTTCCAAATGCCTATATTGCACATAGAATAATGTTAATAACTCACATTACCATTACTTCAGTGGAAAGAAATTTTTCAAAATTAAAATTGATAAAATCTTAACTAAGATCATCAATGTCTCAAGAGAGGTTAAATGAATTAGCTATATTGTCAATTGAAAAAGACTTATTGAATGAAATTGATTTTAATTTTTTTTTAATAACTTTGCATCCAAAACAAAACTAGAAAAATAAACTTCAAATAAAAATAATAATTTCTTTTTAAAAAAAGTTAAGGCCCCTCATAAAATTTGGCTTTAGGCCACAAAATTCGTCGAGCCGCCCTGGTAGTATACACGTATATATTTCGAAGCTATTCATCTATATACATGTATTTGATTGTATCTTTCGTAATTTTTTTAGTACAATAAGATCGTCAAAACTCTACTATTTAAACAAACCTAGATGGCCGAAAACATACTAATTTTCGTGCTTCTTAAGTCGATGTTGACATGTATATAAGTCTGATGTTGGAAAGGGAATCCCCATAATATAAGCACTCTTTCAATCAAGTAATGCCTTTAGAGTCTATAATATAGCTGCCAAGAGCTTCTAGTAATTTAAAAACATAGGAACTAACCTTCATTTAAACTCCTATGTTATTTTAAGTGTGAGTTAATAGTTTAAGGGATCAATAATGGTGCATTCGAAGAAGAAGAATTCTTCAAAAGTATATGTTGTATTTTATGGTAAAAGGCAAAAGTATATGTCGTATTTTATGGTAAAAGGCTAGGAACATACTGCTCATGGAGTGAACGTTCTCTAATGATTATCGGGGTTAAGCGTAGAATCTTCCAATCTTTCAAGTCTCACGATGCGGCCATATCGGCATTTATCAATTGAAGGTAAAAAAAATCTCAAATCTATGGCTTTTGTTGTATTTTATGGTAAGAAGTCGGAATATACAAATGTTGGTCTCAGTGTGTTAATATGCTTGTTGGAGTCGAGGATAGCTACTTTCAAGCTTTCCAATGTTATGATGAAACCTTAGAAGCCTTCAACTAATTTAAAAAAATAAGTTGTTCACAGGAAGAGTCATCTTCAAGCTCGGCCGTTGAAGAAAAAAAAAAGAAGTGGTAACAAATAAAAATGCATCAAGTGCTCTCTCATCTGCTATGTTAGCGGGCATATTTATTGGGTTGAAGCTATCAGAAAATATTGCAAAATAGTCAATTTTATTTCTTATTCTATCCTATATTAAAAAAGTGTTTGCTATTTTTATTTGTTGTGCAAGAAATGAAGACTTTATTTGTATTTTGAATATCGTGTACTGTATGAAGTTGGGCATGATTATTTATGAAGTTCGAATTTTATGACTTATTTAGCATTTTGATCTTGTTTCATGCAAATTATTCCAAGGAAATAATCTACATTTTGTATTATTTTGTAATTCCTAAATTATTATGTTGTTGTTTTCTCACTTGAATTCTGGAGCCAAATCTTGTACCTACTGATTTTGTATCTCGGATCAAAGGAATTTCATTTTAACAGGGTTATCGTCTCTCCTCATGTTAATTAAAAAGATTGTGAGTCAAGCATTGGAATATTCATAAAAATACAAGTTAAATGAACTTACTCCTGAATTTTTGTTTAACTTCTTGATGATTTAGTCATTTGTGTTGTTTGCTTTTGAGTTTCATCTCTAGAAAAACTTACATTCAAGTAAGCTTAAGATATTTGAATCTTTGTGTTTGTGATGAATCTGCATTTGAATGTTAAATTATTTAATAAGTAAATATTAGTATTCAATTTTTTTTTCTCATTTTAAATAAGGAATAAGTGTGAGAAGGATTCATTTCTCTTTTGATATTGCTAAAACGGACAAAAAATGCATCCAGGGATCTACATGGCACTATTCGAGTTCATGATTTGAGTAATTTCTTTGAAACATGTTTCGTTTTTCTTTTCTAGCTATTCTTCCTTAATTTATTCTTTTAATATTAGGGTGATAATTTTCATATTATTTTCTTCATAATAGATAGGCAAAGTGATCATATTTATACGTCAAAAAAGGGTATTTCTTTTTGCTCGATAATATTCGAAATTAGGAAATAAAGAAAGCAAAAATATTTTAAAACATGTAGCAAAAACTAAGAATCAAAAGTGAAGGAAGCAGAAGAAATACTAAATAAGCATTTTCATTGACTAATGTAGAACTTTTTTAACATATTCCAAATAATATTTGGAAGATAATTTTAGCATACCAAGCTAACAACATGGCATGCATAACAGAACAACTTAAAAACCAATCTTTTACTCTTCTCAGTCTTTTGATTAACAAATTTTGATGCCTTAGAGGCAGCTTCGGTGTCACTGTTTATAACGATAACAGGAGTATCAGGTTCTTCATCCCGTTGAGCGGTTCCTCAACCATATCTAACAACAAGTGAAAGAGTATGAATCAAGAAGAAGTCTTTTCACATTGTTTGTCTCAGTCTTTATATTTTTCAACTTGTTTCTTACATCCTAGTAGAGGATGTTGTGGTTAATGGGTCAACCATGAAGAGGTTCATCGATAATTTTCTTTGTTGGGATTCTTTCTATTGTTAGATAATTTGGATGATGAGATTAATAATGTAGTTGTAGGGTTAGGGTTACGGTTATTAATTGTATTCCCTTTTCCTTCTCTCTTATTTTAATTTGAATCACAATCTTCAATGAACCCTTTACACTCCTCAAAGAAGACTTTACATTCTTCAATGCATCCATTTTGTTTATCCAAAATACTGTTCATTCCTACAAACCACTATTTGCCACCATATTAAAGAACCGCGGTGGTATGTGTTTCTAGAATATGCTCGTAAAGTCATTTTGAAATATGCTGCAAACAGAAGAAAAAATTATTAGTTTGAAACTTAGTTTTTTGAAACCCAAATCTAAACACATATATTTCGTTTTTCATAAAAAAAAGGTCCTCAATCTATTTGTTTGAAACTTACTTTTTCCAAAACCAAATCGAAACACATATATATTTCTTTTCTGCTTCTTTTTCAAAACTAAATCGAAAAGCAGATTATTTTTTTAAATATACCTAAAGCAGTTTGCTATATACTAGGTTTCTACACATTAAAAGAGTTGCCAAAAAAGGAGATTGTTGATTAGCCAAATTTTTCAGGAAAAAAAATCTCATTTACCAGATAGTCTTGCTTGATGTATGAATCTTTCAGAAGCACTTCGAATGTTGGATTACGATCTTCCTCCTTATCATCAGAAGAGGAGTAGGGTGAGAATCATTTGATAGCGCTGGGAAAGGGGTTCATGGTTGGTTTAGAGGGTTGTGTAAGAGTGAGGGTCATTTTTAGTATTAAAGAGTGTGTGTGTGTATGAATGTGTGTATATATACACACGGCCAACCTAACAAAAATGCATATTTGACCATAAAGTTTAGTAAAAATCAGATTTGGAACCTAATTAAAATTTATATTTTGCATATTTAGTCCACTTGTGATGTTAATTTTGACACCAATGTTATATTTAAGATATAATTAGTAATTTAATTATAAAATATCAATAATAAGTAGATATTGATAGCAACCATTACTATTCCATTTATTAAGGTTCCACTAGATAATTAAATGTTTGCTCTTTATAGTTGTCACGACCCAAAATTCACTAAGGGTCGTGGTGGCGCCGGACACCACTGTCAGGCAAGCTAACCGAAATACTCAATTAAATTCCCATTTTTGTATTGTCAAAATCATTTTTCTTTACACATTAAATAACGAATAATAAAATTTACAGAATCAACCGCGAAATCTTTAACAAACTTAACATTTAATAATCCAAAAATCCTCCCAGAACCCGGTGTTACAAGTGCATGAGCATCTACTGACAAGGAAATAAAATACAACATCCGTCCGAAATACAGTGGACCGGAATTAAATACAGTATACTGGAAGGGACTGTACTAGCTGCGGCTGTCTCGAATAATGCAGCTCACCTAGTCCCAGAATCATCCGTTCTGCTACGCCCAGTAGGCCGCTAGAGTTACATATACCTTTGCAACAAAAATGCACAGAAGTGTAGTATGAGTACGTAAACAATGTGTAGTCAATGAGTATCCCGTCTAATCTCGAAGAAGTAGAGACGAGATAGTCAACTTTGACATTTACTAGTGGTCCAATAATGAGGCCAATAATACATTAAATCGTGAATTTCTATAAACATGATTTTATTCCAATAGAAGGAAACAAGTAAACAATTATTTCTTTTATAGAAAATTTCCAAAATTTCTCTTTCTTTATTATCCAAATATTCTCAAGCCATGAAGAGGCATCAACAACTTTAATAAATTTAAGGAAGCAATACAAGCATGCGCAAATCATGTCGAGTTCGGCGGCCCGCTCCGACAGAAATGTAAATTGTGTACTGCTGAGGGTCGAACGACACGAACCATAGATGCATCTATTTAATCTGCCGAGGCGTTCGGCCCGCTCCAAAATTTAAACACACACAGACAGTCAATCAAGAGTCCACATGGAGCAATTATCCAAACAAAGTCAATCCTCTTTTAACTATTTAAGAAATATGAAGTTTAATCCTTTTAGAAATTTATTTACTAATTCAATGTGATTTAAGCAATTCAAGTTGTGAATAAGTTTATGATTAATCCAAGTATATCATGCTTTTGGGTCCTAGACTACCCGGACAATAGCATAATAGTAGATACGCATGGACTCTCGTCACCTCGTGCGTACGTAGCCCCCACAAATAGGAGCACATAACCAATTAACTCACCTATGGGGACAATTCCCTCTTACAAGGTTAGAAAGGAGACTCACCTCGCTCCGAAGATCTATAACTGGTATTCCACAGTCTTTCGAAGACTTCAATCGATGCACAAAGCTCCAACACTAGCCAATAATAATACAAATCCATTAATATATATTCAATTACTCCTAATGATCCATTTTATAGCAATTCCTAACCCCGACCGAAAAGTTGACGAATACGCCCTCGGGCCCACGTGCCCGAAATTCAAAATTTTTCAAAGATAAGGTTTACCTATAGCCTCATAAAATCAAATATATAATTTACTCTCAATTTCATGTCCAAATATCGTGGTCAAAATCCAAAAATATAAAATTTCTAGGTTTTCCACCAAAACCACAAATTTATACTAATTTCAATGCTCAAATCCATACATAGTTGATGTATTAAACTCAAAATAGGTGGGGATAACTTAGCTTATTATTGATGATGAAAATCCTCTCTTGAAACCCTCCAAGAATCGCCCAAGCCAAGAAAATATGTGAGAAAATGGCCAAAATCCGATTTTTAAAACAATTCTCTGCCTCTAGCATTTTTCGCTTCTGCGGAAGAATTTTCACTTCCGCGGTCCCGCTTTTGTAGACCATCTTCCGCTTCTGCGGCTTCCACTAGGCTGCCCTTTTTCGCTTCTGCGTTACCCTTTTCGAAGATGCGGTCCCGCTTCTGCGGAACATTGACCGCATCTGCGGTCCACGAGCCCCTGATAAAATTCGCTTCTACGCTCCTCCTTCCGCAGGTGCGGTTTCGATTCTGCAGAAATATGACCGCATCTGCGGTCCCATCTCCTTTCACCTCCAACCGTTTCTGCGGTTACCTTTTCCGTTCTGCGGGGCTGCTTCTGCGGTTAACCCATCGCAAAAGCGATTATACCAGCAACCAGACCCTTCCGCTATATTAAATTTTAAATTTCGATCCGTTAATCACCCGGAATCCACCCGAGGCCCCCTGGGACCTCAACCAAACATACCAACCAATCCCAAAACACATTACGGACTTGCTCGAGGCCTCAAATCACATCAAACAATGCTAAAATCATGAATCAACCTCCAATCCAAGCTTTATGAGCTTTAGAACTTCCAACTTCTATTTTCGATGCTTAAACCTATCAAATCATGTCCGATTGACCTCAAATTTTGCACACAAGTCATATTTGATATTATGGACCTACTCCAGCTTTCGAAATTGGATTCCGACCCCGATATCAAAAAGTCCACTTCCGGTCAAACTTCTCAAAAACCTTCAAATTTCTATCTTTTAGCCAAATGGCTTCAAAATGACCTACGGACCCCCAAATTCACTTTTGATCGCGCTCCCAACTCCAGAATCACCTTACGGAGCTATTCACAGAATCGGAATACCAAACGGACATCAATAACACTGAAATGCACTTCAACCCAAATTTATAAAATTTCTTTCAAAATGCTAACTTCCACAATAGTCGCCAAAATACTCCCGGGTTATCCTAAACCCGATCCGGGCATATGCCCAAGTCTGAAATCATCATATGAACCTGATGGAACTTTTAGATCCCGATTCCGAGGTCATATACTCAAAATTTCAATCCTAGTTAATTCTTTCAACTTTAAACTTCTGAAATGAGAATTCTCTTTCCAAATTGACTCTGAACTTCCCGAAACTTAATTCCGACCATGCGTACAAGTCATAATACCTTAAATGAATCTGCTCATACCTGAATTTGGTATGTATGGACTCGTGGCAAGATAAGGAACATTTTGATGTAAAAATTTCTGGATTTCGAGAAGTGGGCCCGGGGCTCGGGTTTTGCAAATTTTGTGAATTTCGATATTTTTCGATTGTTTTCGATTGGGTAATATCCCATTTGCATATTGTGATGTATTCGCTCTAATTTTGGATAGATTTGGCGCGCATGGACACTACTAAAATAACCAGGGTTTAGCGACGGACAAAATCTGTAGCTAAACAGAAAAATTCGTCGCTAATCTCATTTAACGACGGAATAGCGAAGGATTATCAAAAGATTCTGCTAGCAACGAGCATTTTAGCGACAAATTAACAACAACGTTCATAGATAATTCCAGTTTTTTTGTAGTGGGAGGCCGGTTTGAGGGGCAAAGGCGTCGAGAGCTAGAGATTTCACCGGTTCGAGGTGAGTAATACTTGTGAATGATATATTTAGGGTTTGAAACCCCGGATTTGCACATCATAGTGCTGTATTGTGGTGACTTGCACACCAAGTATGAGCATGGGGTAGAGCACCGTTGGGGATTGTGACTTGGTCCGTCCTAGTTGTCGATTTTACTGCGTGATTGACTGAAAACTACTTGATGTTATCATGATTTGGGCTGATTGCCATGTTTTAGGCTTCATGCCAATTATTTGAATCCTTCAAGGATTGATATCACTATTTTTGCATTACGTTGCATATTATTTGATCTCAGTCCAAGGTTCTAAATACTGTTTTGCAAACTCAGCCATCTTTCTAAGATTTGGAAAACTTAAATGATATTTTACTGACGTTTTGAGCTGAGAAATGCTATTTTACTATTGCCCAAGGGCTTATGTGCATTGCTGGACTGAGATATGGATCGGGCTGCACGCCGCAGCAGTATATACATATACATGCATGGATCGGACTGCATACCGCAGTGATATATTATGTGGATCGGACTGCACGCCGCAGTATTATAGAGCTTGGGCTGTAGGAGCCCCTCCGGAGTCTGTACACACCCCCAGTGAGCGCAGAGTACCCAAATGGATCGGGTTGCGCGCCGCGACAGTCATGTGCATTGCATTGCATTCATGCATTCATTCCTTTTTGTACTACGTGGCATGATTTTTAGCACTCACATATCATTGGCATACATGCTATCACTTGCCTTGTTGACCAGATACCCTGGTGTTACATGTTAAGGAGTGCTGAGCCCGAGAGGCTAATGTTGTACTTTGTAAGTTGGGAGTGAGCCCGGGGGGGCTAATACTGTACTGAGAGGTTGATACTGAGCCCGAGGGGCAGATTTCTGATTATTTCCTACTTGTTGAAATTATTTTCGCAACTGTTGAAAAGGCATATTTTCAAAAGAGATTTTAACTGAGCTTGAGATTTTCTAAAGGATTTTATCGGTGTTACGGTTTTACTATTTTTCTCAAAGGGTTGTACTGTTTGTTATAGCATTTTGGAGTGCTCATACGTGTTTTCTTATCGCTCAGATATTATTCGCTCTTATTACCACTGAGTTGGAACTTGGAAGTACTCACTTTACTCCCTGCACCTCGCGTGCAGTTGANGTTCTTTAAGTTACATTTTCCATCTATTTATGTTTAGTAAGTGTTAAAGAAATGAATTGGGTTAGTTGGCTGGCCTTGTCTTCACGAGAAGCGCCATCACGACCGGGTATGGAGATTGGGTCGTGACATTAATCTTCTCGAGTAGAAGTGGGAGCGGATCACTATGGACTTTGTTACTGGACGTTCGCTGACTCGGAAGAAGTTCGACGCAGTATGGGTCATTGTTGATAGGCTGGCCAAGTCAGCGCATTTCATTCCTATGGCAGTCTCCTATTCTTCTAAGAGGTTAGTTGAGATCTACATTCGGGAGATTGTTCGCCTTCATGGTATGGCCGTATCTATCATTTTGGATCGGGGTACGCAGTTTACCTCACGTTTTTGGAGAGCAGTTCAGCGAGAGTTGGGCACACGGGTTGAGTTGAGCACAACATTTCTTCTTAGATGGACGAGCAGTCGGAGCAGACTATTCAGATTTTGGAAGATATGCTCCGAGCTTGTGTCATTGACTTTGGAGGTTCGTGGGATCAGTTTTTGCCTTTAGGGAAGTTTCCCTACAACAACAGCTACCAGTCAAGCATCTAGATGGCTCCTTATGAGGCTTTATATGGTAGGCAGTGTTGGTCTCTGATTGGATGGTTTATGTAACGACCCAACCGGTCGTTTTGAGTACTAGCACTCTATTCAGCAGTCGGAGGCCATGAACAGCTTCATTTCGGGTATTATGACTTGTTCGCATGGTCAGAATCTAAATTCAGGGAGATCGGAGTTAAATTTAAATAAAAATTCCCATTTCAGAAGCTTTAAGTTGAAAGAATGAACTAGGATTGGATTTTTGAGTAAACGACCTCGGAATCAGGATCTGAAGGGTCCAGCAGGTTTGTATAATGATATTGGACTTGGGCGTATGCCCGGTTCGGGTTTTGAATAACCCGGGAGCGTTTTGGCACCTATTGTGGAAGTTGGCATTTTAGAAGAAATTTTATAAGTTTGGCTTGAAGAGAATTTCAGTGTTATCAAGTCCGTTTGGAATTCTGAGACAGGGAGTAGCTCCGTATGGTGATTCTGGAGTTGGGAGCGCGATCGGAAGTGAATTCGGAGGTCCTTAGACCATTTTGAAGCCATTTGGCTAAAGATAGAAAGTTGAAGGTTTTGGAGAGTTTGACCGAGGGGTTGACTTTTTTATATCAGGGTCGGAATCAAATTCTGGAAGTTGGAGTAGGTCCGTAATGTCAAATATGACTTGTGTGCAAAATTTGAAGTCAATCGAACGTGATTTGATAGGTTTCGGCATCGGAAATAGAAGTTGGAAATCTTAAAGTTCATAAACTTGAATTTGGGGTCTAACTCATGATTTAGCGTTGTTTGATATGATTTGAAGCCTCGAGCAAGTCCGTAATGTGTTTTGGGATTGATTGGTATGATTGGTTGGGGTCCCGGGGGCCTCGGGTGGAATCCGGGAGGTTAACGGATCAAAAATTTGATTTTTGGAAGGGCTGAGTGTGCTGCTTCTGTCATAACCGCATCTGCTGTTCTTGGACCGCAGAAGTGGGACCACAGATGCGGTCTTTATCTCACAGAAGCGGAAAGAGTGGCAGGCCCAGGTAGCCGCAGAAGCGGCCCTTGATCCGTTGATGCGGAACCGCAGAAGCGGTGGGTATGACCGCAGAAGCGGAAAGCTGGGGTCGTTTGGAATCGCAGAAGAGACAAGCGGTCCGCAGAAGTGGGACCGCGGAAGCGGGAAAGGCATCGCAAAAATGGAAGTCTTGGGCATGGACGGAAACCGCAAAAGTGGCCAAGAATCCGCAAAAGTGGAACCGCATAGGCGGTTATAGTTCCGTATCTGCAGAAACCACTGAAGGCAGTGGCCTTCATTTATTCGGGCTCAATGTCATTTTTGCTCATTTTCTCACTTCATGGGGCGATTTTTGGAGAGCTTTAAGGAGGGTTTTCACCATCAATGATAAGGTAAGATATTTCTATTTATTTTCAAGTTAAATACAAGACTATACCATGGATTTAAGCATGGAAATTTGTGTAAATATTGGGGTTTTGGTTGGAAACCTATAAAGTTTTAATCTTGGATTTTAGCCACAATTTTGAGTATGGAATTAGGAGGAAATCATATATTTGAGTTCCTAAGGTCATGGGTAACCTTTATCTTCGAGAAATTTTGAATTTCCGGGCACGTGGGCCCAAGGGCATTTTGGTCATTTCACTGAACGAAGTTGGGAATTCGTATAATCTGAATTGTTAACAAGTATTTGAGTATATTTTCATTAGTTTGTCGATCATTGGCTAGTTTGGGTGCATT
>MU719183.1:6483-45681 GCA_026770625.1 Nicotiana glauca | reverse complement strand
TGTTTTCAAACTTAAGATTTTGGACTTGTTTTTCCAGCTCGCTTATTTTTACCCTGTACTCATTTTCTTTGGCTAACCAAGTCCACTGCTCTTGTGATGATTCAACAAATTCTTGGAGGTGAGGCCTTTTGGCCGGCCTTCCGAATGCAACATCCCTTCTATACCAAGCCTGATAATCGGGTGATACCTCCCCTTTAGCTCGATCCCGGACACAAGTATTTGCTGCCAAGTATTGACATTCGCTCCAGACCTGGCGGACCATCGCTTCAGGAAACTGGCCATCGGGGCCAATGTCGACCACTTGCAAACTAAGATCACCATCCTTGGGTACTATCTGGCATCTCCCAAGCTATCTCAACACTCGATACGGGGCGTAAGGTTGAATGCTTCTAAGCCCCATCAGAAGGAAATGTGGCCGGGCTGCCGGCATATATACGATTTCATTAACGGGCAACCATCCAAGCGTCCACTCGATTTGGCTAGCAGTAAGGAACCGAAAATATGTTGTCCAACCCGTGAATCCTTCTGGCAATTTGACCCCTTTAATCCTTGTGTGAAACTCTTCTATGCATGTTTTCTCTGGAGACCCGTAGCTCAAGAATTGAGGACGATGAAACAGATGCTCGATCATCCACATTTGAAACAATAGACTGCACCCCTCGAAGAAAGTTTCCCCAGCCTTGCAGGCTGTAAGAGCACGGAAAATGTCGGACAATATCATAGGTGCAAGAGTACTTTTAGCTTGGGTAATTAACGTGCTGACAATCCCATCTATCTTTATGTCAATGTTCCCGTCCTTCCTTGGAAATACCAAAATCCCCAGAAAAACCACTATAAAAGCAAAACGTCGATGCTCCTCCCACTTTTGGCGATTTCCTTTGCTACATATCTTGCTTTCTGGGTTGTTGAACCCCCCGATATGACCATAGCGATGATATATGAAATTTAGAGTACAAAAGCTATTTTCCAGATCTGTGTTATGGACGGTTCTAATTATCTTCAAAGAGTCTAGAAATCTGTGCACAACTACAACTCTCGGGGCAACCAAGTATTTATGCCATAAAGGGACTTCATCTTTCCCAATGTAGCTGGCTATTTCCTCTAATGTCGAAGTAAGCTCGAAGTCCAAAAAATGGAACACGTTATGTGCTGGGTCCCAACATGTAATCAATGCTCTAATAATATCTCCCCGAGGCACAATATCTAGCAAACTGGTGAGCCCTTTCAAATATTTCTTAAATTCATCTTGCCCTTCGCTTCCTAAATCATTCCACCATAGACGTAACTCCAAAGGGATATTATGCAAAAATGGTTCATTTTGATTCGTGCTCATCCTGCACATTTATTAAGGTGATTTAATCATTTATTTATGACCTAAAAGGAAAAGATACTATATTTTTTTTTTCAATTCTAATTTCCAAAAATAAAGTCCAGTTTTGCCGATACGGCCTTTCAGCACTTCGAGGAGAAGATTTTAAGGCTGTGTCCGCTAATCGTTGGGAAATGACTTAGGGTGGCCGTTTTTGCACAAACAACCTTCCGGCGCCCTTTTTGGGGACATTCGGCTATTTTGGCAAAACGGTATCACCTAATTTATTTATGACAAAAAATAAAATTGACATTTTTTGGCTATTTTTGCAAAAGGGGTGGTTGGACCCGATGAGGGTTGCCTACGTATCTCACACCCGGTGAGAATCAAACCAGCGTAGTTCAGGCAAATTAACGAACTATTTTTTCCAAACTAAAATAAAGACTTTTTTTCTTTTTCTTTTTTCTGCGAACAACTTCCAAAAGACTCCTTCTTATTTTTATATTTTTCCTTTGCTTTTAGTAAAAAAAAACTATTAAAAACAAAACATTTTCATTTTTTCATTTTTTCGGCAGAGTTTCGACAGCATTTGGGCATCGATTTTTCTAAACAATTAATTCTTTACACTGCTATTTCTCTCTTTTTCTCTTTTTCTCAATTTCACAAAATTTTCGATGTTCAGAAGCCGGTCAGCATGCGGGCCCGAGACAAATAAATGCAACACGTAAAAGGCATCATGATCCGGTTGCCTGTCCTAGACGGACCCAACCCCTGTGTTGAGTCCCCTAAGTCATATGCACGTGATGTAAATCAGCGCTCCTACTAGGGATCCGGCATGAAGTCAAGTTATTCTAGGTTCAAAACCTGGGTATGTGTTCTAGACTGTGTACCCGAGCGGACCACTCGAGTCGAGGAGGGGGCTACGTACCGGGAACCAAAAGGCCATCCGGCTTAGTAACTTGTCCGGCCTCTTTCTTATTTCAAGGTATTGACACTAACAGAATAGGGAGTCTCAACCAGTAAGCACATCCCCGGAGGTGAGAAGAGAAGGGTTTCGGCACAGTTTATATACAGTTCAGATAATATCAAAGCGATAAACATTTAGCACATTAAGCATGAAACATGTATGAAAATCAGAAAAAACCAAATACAATAATTTATCTAAGCTCGAATTCTGAACACTGAACAAAATGTTCTGGGTTCTTTTTCCCCAGCAGAGTCGCCAGAGCTGTCACACCTCCTTTTTCGCTTACTACACCAGCAAGGGTATAATAAAGGAGTTTTTCCAATTAAAGGACAATTGGAACGGGATTTATTATTAAGATTTCAGAGTCGCCACTTGGGAGATTAACGGTGTCCCAAGTCACCGGTTAAATCCCGAACCGAGGAAATTCATGACTCTATTAACAGTCCGCGAACCAGAAATCCGAGTAAGGAATTCTGTTAACCCGGGAGAAGGTGTTAGGCATTCCCGGGTTCCGTGGTTCTAGCACGGTCGCTCAACTGTTGTATATAATTTTATCTGATTTTAATACATGCTAGCTTATGTGCCTTTTATTAATAAACCGCTTTTATTTTTATTTTTATTTTTAATAAGAATTGCAACGTCGTGAAAATACGTCTCGAATTACGTCGCACCAGTGCACCCGCGGTTGTCAACACATTTCGACTCCGTTGAGATTTGGATTTGGGTCACATCAATCTGCACCCGTATTTAAGAAGGTAATTTTTATTAAAATACGCACCTAGAGTAATTACGCATTTATTATTTTTGGGGAAAACCGTAAAATTTGCTAAACGGTTCGCCCGAATTCTAAGTATTTTTTAGCAATTATTGAGGGGCCCGCAATTTGTATTTTTATTAGGCGAGGCTCATCTCATTATTTTTTATTTAAAGGTTAATCCTAAATTGACTGTGATTTTTCTATTTATTTGTCTCTAAAGAAATAAAGAAAGAGGGCCCTAACTAATTGGTATCACTTAAATGATCAACGTTGGTAAAGTCTCTCACCAATTATAGTCTTCAAACTTGGCCCAATAAAGAGGTTTCAACTCGCCTGGCAAGCAAACTGCGTTCAAGCCTGAATGAAAAGGCAAAGTCGTTTGGTGTTAGGCCCAAAATGGTTTCCGGCCCCAATCTTACTTCAAAGGAGGCAGTCACGTGCTGAGACTTTAACGTGAACCCAGAATCAGTCTAATTAAAAATTTGAGTTCAATGGCGTGCACACTTATATTTTGTCGATTGATGCCTAAAACTGCCAAGAGGTAAATCATGTAATTCAAAATTTGAAGGCAAACCTGAGGAATGCTTAAAGACAATTTCTGAATTTTACTTTACTAAGCTTGTGATTTTATTCTTTGAGAATGAACGTGCCAAAATTCAGTTCAACTCCAGTATCTAAAATAGCAAACTTATACACGCCTATCAATCACAATACACATTAACAACACAAACTCAAATGACCACATGATGCCTTCGTATTACTGGAACCCAAGTCAACCCAAAATAGTTTAAGCCAATGTTTTTTTTTTATCATAGATTGCAAAATAAAAACTACCTAAGGTTCTTCTCACCTCTGAATCACTTATTAAATGAATTTGTGAAACATTCAACTGGTAATCAACTAAATCTAGCAGGAATTTAGCAAATTTAGTTACGACTAATACTTGACTACTAAAAACTCTTACACATCGCTAGATACACGAACACACTTAACACTTAACCGTTCATCAGCACAAACCTACACGAACAAACTCAACACTTAACAGTTCATCAGCGCAAACCATTACAAATTAAGTTCAACCAGTCCAAATTACTTAACATAACAGTCCTAATTACAATCATATGGTTTAATACAACTCAAACAAATCAATGATATATCATTCGACTGAAAATAACTTTCAGCTACTCAAACGACCATAGATCTGGAATATTGAATTTTGAAGCTACATTAGTGTTAATTCAGAATGAGTACCTGAAATTGCAATAAAACAGAAGAGAAGAGGAGGATCAGCAGTAGTTTAGCCAGACAAAGTTCAGGCCAGCAGCAACAGAAAACCAGTTCAATAGTCCAGGGAAGTTTGACACCAAACAGACACAAACAATCAACTAAGTCACTTGAAATGACCTCAAATGAACTCAAAATGATCCAGAAATAGGATTAGCAATCAGGAGATGTTCAAATCAATCTCAAACAGTGTCAAATTATCCAAAATGAATCCAGAATTCAATTGCAAACAACTAATGAACCACCAGCTAGCTCAAACTACTCAGATTTCGAATATATTGAGAGGGATCGAAGGATAAGCAATGAAACAGTAAAATTTTTTTTTTTGATTTGGACAGTTTTCTATTGTTTTTATTATTTTTTTTGTTTTTTGTTTGAAGAAAGCAGAGATCTAAGAGGATTTTTGGGTCTGAATTTAAATTTCAGACCTGTGGGACTTGAGGATATTTTTTGGGGGGAATTTTTAGGCTGCCAAACTTGTTATACAAGGCAAATGAATACCTATTTATAGGCAAACTTAGGGTGCAAACTTCAGATTTTCATTTTACTCATTAGTCCCTATTTTATTTCCATTTCTACCCCTCATTTTCTGACTTGTTATACAAGTAACTACACCTATTTTATTGAAATATATACTAAGGCCCAACCTAGAAGATTCTATACCCATTATAATTCCTATACTATCCTTACCTCATCCTGAAATTTACTATTTCTAGTTAAACTACCCTTTTCCATTGCCCTAACTACCCTTTTTACCCCTTACAGTTACTGAACTAACCTTACTGAACCTCAACCCCTTTCACCCCTGAATTTGCTAACCAAACTAACTATTTACCTCTCAATTGACCATGATTAATCAATTACCTAACTGAAATCTGATCAACTATATCCAAACCATCAATATTATCAACCAACTAACGATTAATCCTAAATTAACTACTGAAATTTTAACTACTCCCTAATCAAACTACAAACAAACAGGCACACTATAAAATAGAAATCCAATTAATTACTAATTAAACCCAAATTAACACCTAATGAGTTGACTGACTAAAATGACAAAATCAAATTACAGACTAAATGACAGAGTAAACATTAACCTAAGAACATGCATTACTAATTGACAAGATTTCTACACAAGTAAAATCAGAAAAGAGAATAATAAAAGAGAAAATGGAATTAGAGCATGGAAAGAGATGACTTACTAAAACAGGAATTCCGGCCAGCCATTGTTGCTTGAATCCTCTAGGATTCTTGACACGTAACATCCCTAGCCATGTGTTTTCATAAGAAAACACCTGGTTAAGGATATTACGGTCAAAAAATACAAAGATTTTGGGTTAGGGTTCTTGGCCGAAAAATTTAAAAATCAAATTCGAACCGTTCTGGCCAGATTCGAGGAACACGGCTTGGATAGTAGGGATGAGAAGGTTAAGGCGAGTCTATGGTGTAAATTCGGGACAATTTGGCATAACTTGTAACTTGGCCAAAAAATATTTGACGGGATATTTGATGAGATAGGGCAAGATTCGAGGGAAACTAATGGTAGGGATGGAAAGAGGGGAACGAGGGGAGCTGGGAGTGTAATTTTGGGGTGATTTAGAAGTGGTGACGTTCGCCGGCGGTAGGGTTCCGGCGAAGGCGGCGATACTGTTTTCGAGTATACGAGGAGCTAGGCCATGAATTGAAGAAAATTATGGCTAGATTATTGATGAGGGGGAAAAGGAGGTTCGAGGGTGTGTTTTGGGGGCTATTTGGAGGTAGGCCACCAGCGGATGCGTTTTCTGGCAGCGGCTTAAGGCGGAGAGGGCGGCGTTACACTAGAGTTATGTTTTGAGAGATGAAATGGGGGGGGGGTATGATAATCCGACAATTGTATGTTAAAGGGTCATTAGTTCTGAGCCGTTCGATTGATCAACCTCGCTGGCTCAGATCAAAACAACTCCAAAACTACGTCGTTTGGACCTAAAGCGGGCTGAACCGGGCAGGGGTTGATCATTTGGGCCTGGAAATGATACAAATGCATTGGGCTAGAAACACTTAATGGACATGGCCCAAACCGGTGGTCTTTATTAAGGCAGCCTTTTATTAATTGTTTTTCTTTCATTTCATTTACTTATTTTGTTTTTATTTATATGTTTTTCTTTTGTATTTTTTTTATATGTTTTGAAAAAATGCTAAAATAAACTCACAATCCACTTAACACTAAAACTTAGATTGCATAGTTAATTCTTAATTAAAAGAAAAATGCAAACTAATATTAATTTGAACTAAAAATGTAAAATGGACCATTTTTGTTATTTTCTTTATTTTTTGTCCTAAAACAAATTAATACTAAAATGTTAAATTAAATCCCTAAATGCAAATGCATATTTTTGTATTTTTCATATGAATTATCATGCACAAAATTTACAAAATTTACAAAAATTGTAGAATAATAAAGCAATCATTTTATTTAAAATTTTTGGAACAAATTACTTAGGGAAAAAATCACGTGCTCTCAATATCACCCTGAACTCCAATTCATTCACCTATTTGGCTAAGTGTTGGCTCACTGTCATTTGCAGCCGGTTCTTGCCCTCAGGCAACACGACTGACGTGAACTTCCAAAGAGCCATATTGACGTGGTGTTTCATCACAAAGAAAGATTTTGATGCGGCAAGACTAATTGGTGATGAAATGATCATACGGTCCACACTGCGGTCAAATGGATTCTACTTTCCCTCCCTGGGGACTACATTGTGCCTGCTGAAGAATGTCCCCACCAATACTGCTGATAGAGAGTTGCCCCATAAAGTAGCTTTCAAAGCTTCGGGCATCAAAGTGGGCAGGGGTGCACCCACGACCATTCAGATCGATGATGAAGATGATGAAGATGATGACCCGATTCCCATGGCACCAGCCAGGAGATCCTATGATAGTGTCAGACCCTCTCGGCGCCCCCATGCTGGGGCAGGCTTATCCAGATCACAGTCCACCTGACCTATATTGCGTACTATGGAGGAAGAGGTCGAGGATCTTCGCACCTCGATGGAGGGCCTACACACGCATATGGATGCCATGTCTCAGCGGCAGGCCAGGTTTGAGAGCTGGTTTATGGCTTCTTTCTGCGCTTTGGGAAGAGCCTGCCATATGGACCCCAACACCGTCTCCGACTCTGATTGAGGCTCAGGGAAGTCTTCTTACCCTTCCGCTCTTTATTTTTGATATGATATGAGGAAGCTATAATTTTAAGTGTGGGGTGGGGAGACTTGCTCTGGTAGTGTATTGTAGTGTATATAGACATTGAGTATGTTGTAAGATTAGATTGATGTTGTTGTGAATAATTGATTGTACTCACATTAGAAGTAACTGACTAGGCCCAACGACGGACACTTGTAGGCAAGTCTCTTAAGGGTCAAAATTGAATCTAAAAAAAAAAATAAATTTAGAGGACTCTTCCTAAGACGGACCACCTGGACAGTACTCTTGAGGGAAGTAGTCCATATAGTTTTTTTATTTTATTTTATTTTTTATTTTTTTTTGTTAGGTAGTGTAGTAATTCTCCCTTGGTTTTTCTTTTGACCACGGTTCTTTTCTAAGGGTTTTTCTTGAACCGGGTTTGGTAGATTTTCTTTTGTAGTTTTAGGACCTTAGGACTCTCTTGGACCAAGGTGGGTGAAGTCTAGAATGCAACACTTAATGTTCACACCTGCAAATAACAAAAACGAACTTGAGGATGCGACGTCTAGGCTCGTTTGCAGACTCGTAAATCTATGCCTTAATTTTGTACATCTTGTCTTGCTTGAACGCTCGTATGAGTGTGTTGATAAACTGATTCGAAATAAGTTACATGCTAAGTATGTGTGAGCTATTACTTGCATTCTGTGCTTGAATGAGATACCTAGAACTTGCCCTGTGTGTTTGCAAAGCAAAATAGAAGTTGTTTGGTTTTAGAGATAATTGAGGCATTTCTTTGTGTAAGCCTGTATAATTGTGAATCAACTTGTATATATATTGCCATAGTTAACCCCTTTGAACATGAATCCTGTTCTTTGATAACCCTATAATGACCTGTATCCCTGTGTTTGAATAGTTTGACTGTTTGAATCTGTACCTCCTAGAAGCACTTGAATTACTAAAGAACATACAAAAGTCAAAGTGTGGGGTAGTAAGGAAGTAGAGAAAAAAAGAGGAATCAGGAAAGAAATACTTGAATGGTGCAATGACTTTATAAAAAAAATGAGATGAAGAAAACAAAACTAAACAAAAAAAAGAAAAAAGAAAAAAGGCCAGTTGCACCTGAAGATAAGTAGGGGTCACCTATGAACCAAAATGTGGAAGAATGATTGGGCTGAACATGGAAATTGAAATAAAAGGAAGTGGGTATTAAAAGTGCTTAGGGAGGTTAGTCACTATATCCAAATATATCCTACTCGTCCCTTAGCCTACATTACAACCAAATAAAGACCTCTTGATCTTTGACTGAATAGCTCAATTAGTAGAGTATTACACTAGGGGCAAACTCATGGTGTGTCTGTGTGGCATGTGAATGTTCTTTGCTGAGAGTGAGTGAATTCTTCCTATATTTGGTTCCTTGTTTCTTGAATTTTATGAGTGTGGAACTTCTCCCAGAATTTTGATGTGAGGGCATGTGACTCAGGAAGAAAAAGTAAGTTTTCACCTCTGTTAGAGTAACTAGAGTGAGCATGAGTGTGTCATGGTGTTGGAGTCTTCATTTGAGGCATGACTGTTGCAATGATTATGTTGTTCCTTCATAACGGCAGGTGTGGCATAAAAAAAAATTGGGTAACTCATTGAACAGTTAGGCCTAGAAGTGTGGTTTAACTTGCTCGAGGACGAGCAAAGGTTTAAGTGTGGGGTGTTAATAATAGGTGAATTTAACTATAATTGGGCCCTAAATAACCACCTTCTTGTATATTTTGGATGATAAAAGTGATAACAAAATGCTCTTATTAGTGCTTTTTATACTTTGCAGGTTATATGTGACCAGAGAAGGCTATGGAGTACTTTTGGGATCAAATATGGAGAAATAGAGGCCGATCGTAAAATTTCGTCAAGTAAACCACGCGAAACAGCTCAAGTTAGAATTGAAAGAGGACTGCCGCGGTTCCACCGCGACCGCGGCAGAACCGCCGCAGAAGAGGGTTGCATACAAAGTGAAAATCAAAGATAATGTTTGGCCGTGGTTTGACCGCGACCGCAGCAGAACCGCAGCGGAAGCGGAGAACTTCAGGGACTAAAGTGTAAAACACGGGATTTTTAGCCCAAAACCCTATTTTAAACACTAGACTTCGCCCAAGAGAGGCATGTATTGTATTGGAGAGTATTTTGTCAAGGAAAAAAATTGTAAGAGATCACCAAAAACATCTTTCTTCTTTTCTTTGATTTTTCTTACAAGTTTTATGATGAATATTGTTTTAGTTTGCTTACCCATAGTTATGAGTAGCTAAATCCTTTGTCTAAGGTTTTGATGGAACCTATTGGGGGATGAACTTCTTGTTTATGTGAATACAAATTTCTAGTCTCAATCTCTATTTGTTCAATTATGTGTCTGCTGTAGTTAATTGACAGGATCCTCAATTAGTTATGCCTATTTAGTTTGCATAACTCGGGAGAGAGTGCATATTTAGGTAATTGTTGAACAACACCACTCCCAAAGTATATGAGGGATCAATAACCGAGGGTTTAAAGGCGGGATTAGGGATAACGAAGCCTTGGGTGTAATCTAAAGTGAACTGTGTTAATTAAAGCAAGCTAGTGTATCTCGATAGAGTGCAACTAGTAAATTACTGTGATTACTCGGGAGAGATTTACGGTAAAAAGAGCATTGATGATTGATAGAGATGTGTTGGTAAATTTGTATGAAGCATAAACAGAAGGAAATCCATCACTAGTGGAAATCATTACCATAGAGTTTTCTCATTATTGTTTACAACCTTAGCACCCCTAGTTTACAGCTGTTTATTTCCTTGCAATTTTAGTTATTAAAGACACCATGAACTGTGATTCTCAACATTTGGGAAATTGATTCTAAAGAGTGTAGTAGATCTAAAGATAGTGATTGATAGGTTAATTCCCTGTAGGATTCGACTCTGGGCATAATACCTCTGATTATATTTGCAATGCCCGCTTAGTCTTTTCATAGACACAGTTGAGCATGATCAGGGGGCATAACTTAGAATCTAAGAGAGAGAGTGCAAGTGCATAGAGGGGATTTTGGGAAAAGCCATGACAGGTTGGTGGTCATAACTAGCAATTAGGAGTGCTAGCATACCCCAACCAGCCTGTTAGCCACATCGTTTAGGAGTTAGGATCCATTAAAGGATCAAGTTCAGACATGAGCAACAATTGGGATGCTGCCAGGCCTGAACTTTAACTCAAACACATAGAAGGGAATAAGGGTACGAGGAATTCATAACAGCAACAGATGCAAAGAGAACAACATATTCAATACTGAACATAAACATAAAGTGGACAAAATTGTAGAAACTGTAAAGCAAACACATAGGGATGAGGCTGAAAACAAAATTAGAACATACAAGTTTCAGGGATACAAAGAGAGAAGAGCAGTAGTAAAGCCAAATTGCAAACACTCAGCCAGAAGATTTCAAAAGAGAGTGAGGGTGCAAGAGTATTGAAATTGAAAGTGTTCAATAAGTGTTGTGTGTTAGATTATTGAACTCAAGATGTCTTAAAGTGCTGAAAGGTCGTGCCCTTTATAGTGCAGAAAGCAAGTAAGAAAAAGGTAAGAAAATAGTTTTGAAATCAATTACATAAGATCTCCCTTTAATTAAGGGATTCTGATTTCAAACGGGCAGAATAAATAAAAAAAGAATTTGATCAAAATCTTTTCCAAAGTAGTACAAGAAGGGCAAATACACAGAAACTATTTAAGGAAAGAGTTTGATAGCAACACAGTTTGTGCAAATAAGGAAAGGCAATCAATCAATAGCCAGTAAAAATCAGAAATTGAGTTTTGGTATGAATGAATCCAACCAGAAAAGGTGAAGAAATGTTTAATTAAATAAAATCAGTAACAATCAATCGAACATTATTAAAAGGAATTCTGAATCAATCACAAATTGGCAAAACCCTTTTTGAAGGAAGAATTCCTCATATATAAAGCATACATACATGTCAAACAAGAAGGAACTGTCATGCTGATTAGAAAGAATCTAGTATAGAAAAGTTTAGACAAACAAAGAGGCTCAAATTCAGTATATAGACTCAGACTTAGTTTGAGAGAATCCAGGGTTCCATAATAGAACCCTAGTCCAAACACAAGATAAAACTCGCCAAAACCCCCAAATCCTAGGGTTTTCAACTCGAATCAGATATAGAGACGAGAAGACAAATAACTGAAACAGGCTCAGAGGTCTCTTTCAGAGACTCATGTGAAAACGAACAAGTAAAATAGCACGTTCGAAATAAATATAGTGCAAAAGCTGACTTGAACCATAAACAACATGTTTTAAGAAAAGTTTGGAACTTAAACATGTTCAGAAGACAAAGAGGTAGTATAAACTTAAGGAAACAGTAGATGAAACATGTCTAGAAAGAACTCAAACAAAGTCCAGAAGAAGGCAAATAAAGAACTAAGAGCTTAGTAGCAAATACAGTAAAGAAGGGGTAAACGAACACATAAGATAAACGTGTGAAAGCATGATATAGAAACCAGTAGAAGAAAGAATGGAGCACAATAGAAGAATATGCATAATAAGGCAAATATAAGAACACAGGAGAAGGACATGCGATGCAGAAAAGAGAACAAAAGACATAGCATAGATAGATTCACACAAAGAAAAGAAAAAGAAGAGTCGGAGAAATATTTTGAAACTTTTCCAAAAACCCTAAATCGAAGAGAAACAAATTTTGAAAGCAAAGATTGGGGAAAAGTTTTAAAACTCCAGTAGAACACAGATATAGCATATATTTAAGAAAACAGCCAAAGAAAAACCTCAAATAGCTAGGGTTTCAGAGAAACCCTAGAAATGAGAAAGGTTTGGAAGAAAGTCCGATCTTGAGTCGGAGAGTTAGAAATAAGCTCCTGATGCTTGGATACGCCGGAACAAGGCCGGAGAGGCCTCGAAGCCATGAATTTGAGAAGATTTGAAAGAACACCATCAAGGTCGGACATTGAAACTTCGAACACCCAGGGTTTAATGGTGTAGGGGGGTGAGTACAGGCCATCCACGGCCTGGGAAGCCATAGATTCCGGTGAAAGCGCGGTTGAAAAGGGCAGAAGATGAATATGGTTCAGAGTTACATTCGAGAGAGTTTTAGGATAGGAGAGTGTTTGAAGGCGGTTGAGAGATGGAAATGAGGGGATTAGGGTATGTTTGGGGAATTAAAATGGTAAGGAGTAATCGTGGCTGTTGATCAAAATGATCAACGACTTGGATTAAAAGAAAATCGGGCGAGTTGGATAAACAGGTTAAGGGGTTGGGTTAAAATTGAAATTGGGCTGGTCCAATTGGGAGTTAAGATTGGGTCAATTGGAGGCTAAAATTGAAATGTAATGGGGCTACAATTGAAACAAATTGGGGCTATATATTAAATAGCCAGTTTTCCCTTTTATTTTATAATAAACAGTAAAAATAATTTTGAAATTAAATTAAAAGTACCGAATCAGTAAATAATATATAAATATTAATTTAAAAATACTAGAACCAATTTCGTAATTATAAAATGCTATTAATCTTAAAATAGACTAAAATTGTAATTATATGCAATTTAGCTTTTAAAATACCAAATAAATTTGTAAAAATATACCAAAAATTAACTTAACTATATTTTGGTATAAATGTGAGAATAAAATAAATTTTGCACCAAAATAGATGATTTTGGGAATAATTTTTTATTTTGTATTGCTAAAATGGACAATAAATTAATTTTAAAAATCTTTTAAAAATTAGAAAAAAATACTAAAACCTTTGGAAATGCTTATATATGCTTATATATGTTATTTTGAAATTATTTTATATATATGAAAATATACAGGGAAAATTTGGGCATCAACAGCTACCCCTCTTTACCCGAGAAGTATGAAAGAGTTGTGGGGTAAAGATATGATGGCCAATTTGACCGAACGAAATGGTTTGAAGAGTTTGACCGTGCTCTGATTCCTGAACTGCCTATATATCCCTGGTCTTACAGGAATCAGGCCATATGTAGTTCAGGATCCATCGACGGAATATGATGATGGAGGTTTTATAGGTAAGATGTTGTATTCAGGTCAGGAAGGATAGTTAAGGTATAATCAAGGCTACGGGAACTGGAGTGGGATCGCTCCTGCTGAGACGGCCATTGATAGCCGATTTACCTGCAAATGAATAATATAAATATATACAGTGCAAAATTTAAATGTGATGCAAGTTCCCGTTGGACCATGAATGTTGTCTTTGGACGGTTAGGATGACGTCCTGGGCCATGAAGCGTATATTAAAGGATTCACAGGCTATGAAAAGATGTTCTCGAGATATAAGAATGATGCCTCCGAACCATGATGCCTTTGAATAATGATATGCAAGAGATAAAAGTGGGGTCATCAGGCCATGACATGGCGTTATCGGGCTATGAAAATGGTGCCTCCGAACAATAGCATCTTTGGACAATTTGGCGATCTTTCAGCCTATGAGATGCAAAAGGTGGTGATCTTTCAGCCCATGCAATGCAATAAGCGGTGATCTTTCAGCCAAATGCAGGGTAAATAAGTGGCGATATTTCAGCCGATACGTATGTAAATAAAAGTGGCGATATTTCTGCCAATGCAAGATATGAATAAGGGTAGTGATCTTTCAGCCAAATGCAAGGTAAATAAATGGTGATATTTTAGCCGATACGAGACGTAAAGATAAAGGGTGGCAATATTTCAGCCATGCAAGATGGAAGTAGAACTTAATCGGAAGGTAGAATAGTAGCCTTATGCAATGCAAGAAATGTAAGATGAAGGTAGAGTTTAACCTCAAAAGGTAGAATAGTAGCCTTATGCAATGCAGTAAATGCGGATGGAGACAGAGCTTAGTCTCAGAAGGCAAAATGGTAGCCTTATGAAATGCAGGAAATGCATATGGAAATAGAGCTTAGTCTCGGAAGGCAGAATGGTAGCCTTATGCAATGCAAGAAATGCATATGGAGAAAGAGCTTAGTCTTAGAAGGTAGAATGGTATCCTTATGCAATGCAGTACATGCAGATGGAGACAGAGCTTAGTCTCGGAAGGAAGAATGGTAGCCTTATGCAATACAAGAAATGCAGATGGAGACATAGCTTAGTCTCGGAAGGTAGAATGGTAGCCTTATGCAATGCAAGAAATACAGATGGAGACAGATCTTAGTCTCGGAAGGCAGAATGGTAGCCTTATGCAATGCAACAATAGTAATAATAAAATTTCTTAGCTGATAGCTGATTACGATATTGCGGTTGTTGGGGACATTGTGCGTGGATTTTGATTGTAGATAAGTGACGGTTCTAAGAGTCGTACTATTGAAAAGTATGGGTGTATAAATGTATTCGATAATTTTGTTACTCGGGTGCATGCATCCAAACAAAAATTGTGAGTTTTGTAGGGGGGAGTATTTCGTATCCCCGCTGATTTTTCTTGACCTGCTCGGCTCTGATCGAATGACACGGTATGTGTCATAGGGGTAGCATTGTTGAATAGAGCTATTTCAATAATAAAACATGCGTGAGTTTGTTAAAGATATGACGTAAGTATATAAGAAATAGTTTTTAGATAAACTAATGACTGTGACGTGGTTCAGGATGTTGCAACCTTTCTTTCGTTGGAATTTTGAGGGTTCTCCTTAAAATTATTCCCCAATTTATCGGGTTACTGTTTCTGACGATTGCTTGCAATGATCGGCTAAAGTTACTTCGGAATTTTGAGTGTCCTCCTCAAAATTCTGCCCCAGTTTCCAATTGCGGGGAAAGTGAAAATTTTATTGAACTGTGGCCGAACCCATAAGGCTGCCTACGTATCCCCTCTTAAACAGGAATCAGGTCAGATGTAGTACGAATTACATCATAAAGGAAATCATAAATGGTTACACATAGTATCGCTTCACTGCATCTGAATTGATCGGATTCGGCCAAACTTCTCCGTCCATCTCTGCAAGTATGAGGGCTCCTCCTGTTAGAACTCGGTGAACCATGTACAGGCCCTGCCAGTTGGGAGGGCTCCTCCTAATGCGAGAAAATCTTCTTTAACACCAGCTGCCCCGGTATAAACTATCTCGACTTGACTCTTTTGTTGAAGGCTCTGGACATCCTGTTTTGATAAAGCTGACCACGGCAAACTGCATTCATTCTTTTTCCATTAAGAGTTAACTGCTCGTAGCGACTCTTTACCCATTCTACATCGTAGCGACTCTTTGCCCCGGTTGATGTGCGGACCGTGGTGCAGTACCTCAATAAAGAAAATGATAACTTTTCATGCCACTACTTATGCTTCTCTATCATTTTCCTCGGTATCTTCTTGATATTCTTGTTGGCGTCCTCTACGGCTCCGTTCATCTGAGGTCTGTAGCCTATAGAATTCTTGTGTTTGATTTGAGGGTTTCACACATGGCTTTCATCAAGTCACTATTGAGGTTGGAACTGTTATTAGTAATGATTGATTCTGGAATCCCGAAACGACAAACGATACGGTCCCGGATAAAGTTTGCCACGACATTCTTAGCCACTGCCCTGTACGATGCTGCTTCAACCCATTTGGTGAAATAATCAATCGCTACTAGGATGAACCTATGCCTATTTGATGCGGCATGTTTAATTGGTCCAATAACATCCATTCGTCAAGCGGCGGCGAACAGCCATGGTGAGCTTGTTGCATTAAGCTCATTTGGAGGCACCCTTATCATGTGTGCATGTATCTGACAATGATGGCACTTTCGGACATACTGGATGCAGTCCGTTTCCATAATCATCCAAAAATAACCTACCCGAAGTATCTTCTTAGCTAAGACAAAACTGTTTATATGTGGACCTCAGGTCCCAACATAAATTTCTTCTACCAGTTTAAATGCTTCCCTTGCCTCGACACATCTTAGCAATCCCAAATCTGGAGTCCTCCTATACAGGATTCCTCCATTGTGAAAAAAATTGTTAGATAGCCTCCGAAGTGTGTGCTTCTGAGTGGGATTTGCAAGCTTTGGGTATTCTCCTTTTGCAAGTATTCCTTGATATCATGAAACCAAGGTTTTCCATATTCTTCTTATTTGACATGAGCACAGTAAGCTGGCTGATCATAGATCTTTACAGGGATAGGATCAATGAAATTCTTATATGGAAGTTGTATCATAGAGGCCAAGGTAGACAATGCATTGGCAAACTCATTCTGGACCCTGGGGACATGTTGGAATTCCGTCTTTGTGAATCTCTTCCTCAACTCATATACATAATGCAGATAACGGAGTATCATTGAGTTCTTGGTTGCCCATTCTTCTCCGACCTGATGTATAAGTAGGTCTGAATCTCCGATCACTAGCAATTCCTGAATGTTCATGTCAATGGCCAGCTTGAGTATCAAAATGCAGGCTTCGTATCTGGCCATATTGTTGGTGCATGGGAACCTGAGTTTGGCCGACACCGGATAATGTTGACTAGTTTTCGACACTAGGACTGCTCTGATAAGTAGGATTTTAACGTGTTTTATGGCCCTACTTTCCTATACTTCGAGTATAAATTGCTACAAAATAGTCCCAAAATGCTTACAGGTTGTACTTGATTGCAGGTTTGAGCGACAAAGTGACAAAATGTTGAAGATCGGTGTAAAACAGAGTGAAACCTGCTCAAGTATCAAAGACCAAGTGAAGTGAAGGAAATAGAGAACCTAGTGCGGACCACACAAAAGTGCACGCGACCGCACTAGGAGGTTCAGAGATGGCATATTCAGAACATTGACAACGCGGCCGCGGTCAGATCCATGCGGCCCGCGTTCGGCTTGCGTGGCCGCGTACTTATTCATGCGGCCCACGTTAAGAGATTTAGAGAGATATCATTTTGGTCAAAAACAAGCCACGCGGCCGTGATCTCATTCACACAGTCCGCGCCAGAGCCTTCCACGGCCACGCTACCCTTTTACGCGGCCCGCGCCAAGATATTTAGAGAGAAATTATTTTGGTCAAAAGCAAGCCACGCGGTCGTGGTCTCATTCATGCGGTCCATGCTAGAGCCTTCCGTGGCTGCGCTACCCTTTTACGGCCCACGCCATACAGTTCCGAGAGATGAAAATTGAAGTCAAAGAGCCAGCACAACCGCAGTCATGTTTGTGCGGTCCGTATTGACCTCGCAGGGGTATTTTTGTCCAGTTTTTCCAGCCAATATAAATAGAATATTTTTACCATTTTTTGGTCAAGTTTGGTATTATTAACAAAGTTTCGCTCGTGGAGACCGAGATACTAGCCTTTTTTGGCACTTTATTTACATTCTCAATAGATTCTTGTAATTTCATCTTAGTAATCAATTAATATGTTTAGTTCTACATCTAATTCTTCTGTTTCTTCTTTAATTATGTCTATCTAAACCCATTAGCTAGGGTTGTGGCTCAACCCTAGTGTGTGCAATTGATGGTTGTTGCCATCTAGGGTTAGATTGATATTGGGTATTTGTTATTTGGGTTAATTTTATGTGTTAATTAAGGATTGGTGGTTGCAAACACTGATTCTAGCTTCGTAGGTTTAACTCTTCTTAAGAAAGAGAGTCCATGACCCCAAAATTGACCCAACAAGGAATTGGTATGGACCCATGAGAAATGGTAGTCCCAATTAACGGGTTAAACCTCGAGAGAGTAATCACCCTACTTGAACCCTAGTTGCTTGGTCTAATTGTCCTACCCAATTGGTCTCTTGAGAGTCAATTGGGAAAAATCATTCTCTCTACCGAGAGGTGTGAGAATGGGTAAAATTGTGCAACGCTTATAGCATAAGCCCCAAATATGTCAATCTATCCTTAGTAGCTTCTACCTATTAATTAACTACCTAGGTGATGCCACGACGCTAGTGCCTTTCCTCTCATTAATTACAACTTAGAAATATTCTCATAGCTTAATTTAGCCTTAATCATTAGTTTATAACAGTAGTGATAAATATAAAACCCCAAAAATGTTAGAAGTACAATTAGAAGCACATACACAACTCTAGGCTGGACAGATAATACAACTCCACTCCAAGCTCCCTGTGGAAATTCGATCCCGAACCACTATTGGGTAAAAGCTATTATGACCCGCTCTTCCTACCATTGCGTAGTGTCGAGTTGGCAGCGATCACTTTTTGGCGCCGTTGCCGGGGAGCTTACGGTGTTGACTATCTGTTTAGTTAGTTTTGCGTTTTGCTTCTCTTTACTTCTTTTTACTAATTTTGTTGGTGTCAATCACTCAGGTACACATGGCTTTAAATGCAAATGGCCTTCTTTGCAACGTGGTCGTGGGGGAGGAGGTTGAGGATCTTGAACAAGAAGAGATATTACCTCAAGCTCAAAGGAGAGGTCAAAATGCCAATGCAAATGCTATTCCGAATGAGAACATTCCAGACCCTCCTCTAGCTCCGCCAAGAGTGGCCCCAAGAGTTCTACCCAGTCAAGGATATTCCAGTGCTATTGTTCCTCCCCAAATCCAGGCGGGGAACTTTCAAATTACAAATATTATGTTGACCTTGCTCGAGCAAAGAAGGTATTTCATGGGCGCCTCCGATCAAAATGCCTACAAGCACTTGAAGGGGTTCATAGATTCATGATGGGGTAGCAAGCAGACAAACATGTCCGAGGATGCGTTGAGATTGAGGCTTTTCCCATTCTCTTTTCAGGGTAAAGCGTTGGATTGGTTAGAAAGGCTCCCCAATCATTCTATCACAACATGGGATGAGTTGGCGGATAAATTTATTTCCAAGTTCTTTTCTCCAAGTCATATGGCAGCTCTTCGAGATGAAATTCTAGCTTTTAAGCAAGAGCCAACGGAACCTTTGCACGAGATATGGGAATGATATAGAACAATGGTGAAGGAGTGCCCTAATAACAACATGACCGAGGCAATGATACAACAAACTTTTTATCGGGGCATCAACACCACAAATCAGTGCATTGTGAACCAATTAGCCGGAGGGAACTTCATGAAACTTTCTTACCAAGAGGCATGTGATGTACTTTATGAAATAGCCAACACCTCTTTGGCATGGAAAAATCGAGCAAATGTGCCCCAAGGTGACCCAACGGTCATCCATTTGCACAAGGAATTGCATGATCATGTCCAAGCTATTGCCGAGCTTACAACATCTATAAATCAATTGACGAAGGTGCAATTGCAAAAAGTCCAAAACCCTCGCCAAGTTAATTCAATGGAAAATGTTTCTATGTTAAAAAGGAGGCAAAGAGGGCAACAACAAGCTCAAGGTAATTGTGAGCAATTTGACAACAACAATGATGGCGGTGGTTGTTCGAATGAGTGCTATGATGAGCAAAGTGAAGAATGTCAATATGTCAATAATTACAAAAGGAATAGAGGAAATCAAGGGAATCAACAATAGTGTCCCCAAGGAAATTGGGGCAATCAACAAAGTGGTAGCAATTGGAACAACAACAATCAAATCAACAATTGGGGTAACCAAGGTAAAAATCAAGGCAATTGGAACGAAACAATAACAATTGGATCAACAACAACAACAATCAAGGAGGGTGGAATAATAGTGGAAATCAAGGCAACCGGGGGCAAGGCTTTCAAAGGCCCCCATGTACCAACAATCGAACAACCCACCTCCCTCTCAATCTCAAGGGTCTAGTTCTTCGGGTAGTGATATGGGGAGAATAGAAATGATGTTCGAACAAATTATTAAGAAGAACCAAGACTCCGATGCTCAATTGGCTTCTCATAATACCTTTATTCGGAATTTGGAGGTGCAACTTGGCCAAATCTCTCAATCATTAAATACTCGACCTAAGGGTGCTCTACCAAGTGATACGGTAGTGAACCCTAAGAGAGGTAACAATCATGTGATGGCAGTTACAACAAGGAGTGGAAGAGGCGGTGATGTGCATGCCTCGAATGAAAATCAAGATGTGAATGACGAAGTTGAGTTGCATGATGATAATATGACTTTGAATGTTGATGATGTGGTTGAACCAAATATGACCAATGATGTGCGGATTGATATTGATGATGAGGCCGGGGTAGGGACTCAAGATGCCGTAAACCCGTCTAGGGAACACATTATTGATATGCCCAAGCCGGTGGTGCCCAAGGCCAAGGCACCCTTGCCTAGGCCGCCCCCACCTTACCCTCAACGGTTGGCAAAGCAAAAAGGTGACAATCAATTCAAAAAGTTTATTGAAATAATGAAGAGTCTTACTATCAATGTGCCATTGGTGGAGGCACTTGAATAAATGCCGGGGTACGCAAAGTTTATGAATGATTTGGTAAGTAAGAAGAGGTCGATGGAGTGTGAGACAATAAAAATGACGCATCAAGTGAGTTATATAGTGCATTCTATGTCCCCAAAACTTGAAGACCCCAGAGCATTTACTATCCCTTGCACTATCGGTAGTGCGGATTTTGCCAAGGCCCTTTGTGACTTGGGAGCTAGCATTAACTTTATGCCTTATTCGATTTTCAAGACTTTGGGAATCAGAAAACGTAGGCCAACTTCCATGAGACTTCAAATGGCGGATCGATCGATGAAGCGACCCTTAGGCATAATTGATGATGTTCTTGTTTGTGTTGATAAATTCATATTGCCGGCCGACTTTGTCATATTGGATTGTGAGGTGGACTTTGAAATGCCAATCATTCTTTGGAGACCTTTCCTAGCTACGGGGAAGGAATTAGTTGATGTTGAAGCGGAGGTGGTATTCTATATTTGCAAATCAATGAGACAACCCAATAGCACGGAGGTGTGTTCATTTGTGGACATTGTCATAGTTGTGATAGTGGATGACACAAGTTCCATGATAAATGTTGAAGATCCTCTTGAGGCTGTGCTTCTTAACATGGATGTAAATGATGATGCCGGTAGAGTGGAGTGCGTTAATGCATTGCATGGTATGGGTTCATATTCATATGAGCTTAGAAAGTTATCTTTGGATATTGAAAACCGCAAAACTCTACCAACCAAGCCATCGATTGAGGAGCCACCGGTGTTGGAGTTGAAGCCACTCCCTCACACACTTCAGGTATGAATTTTTGGGCTCTAATTCAACTCTTCCAGTTATTCTTTCTTCTTGCCTAACTAACATGCAGGTTGACGCCACTTTGGAAGTTCTTCAAAAGCGCAAAAAGGCGATTGGATGGACATTGGCCGATATTCGGGGGATAAGCCCCACATTTTGCATGGATAAAATCATTTTGGAGGAGGATGCAAGGCCTTCACTTGACATCAAAGAAGACTAAATGAGGCAATTCAAGAAGTGTTAAAGAAAGAGGTTATCAAGTGGCTTGACGCCGTTGTGGTTTATCCGATCTCCGATAGCTTATGGACCTCTCCGGTCCAATGTGTGCCAAAGAAAGGTGGGATGACGGTAGTGACCAATTCCAACAACAAGCTTATTCCTACTCGGACGATTATGGGTTGGAAAGTTTCTATGGATTACAGGAAGATTAACAAGGTGACAAGAAAAGATCATTTCCCATTACCATTCCTCGACCAAATTCTCGATCGTCTTGCGAGACGGGCTTTCTATTGTTTTATAGATGGTTCCTCGGGGTACAATCAAATTCTAATTGCCCTGGACGATCAAGAGAAGACGAACTTTACATGTCCTTATGGCACGTTCGCTTTCTCAAGAATGCTATTTGGACTATGTAATGCTCCGGAGACCTTCCAACGTTGCATGATGGCTATTTTCACCGACATGGTGGAGGATATCTTGGAGGTCCTCATGGATGATTTCAGCATGGTTGGGGATTCGTTTGAGGAATGCTTGGTGAATTTGGATAGGGTATTGGCTTGATGCGAAGAAACTAACCTTGTTCTCAATTGGGAAAAATGCCATTTTAAGGTAGAAGAAGGTATAGCGTTGGGACACAAGATCTCGAAACAAGGAATTGAAGTTGATAAGGCAAAAATAGAGGTCATTTTGAGGCTTCCTCCCCCTACTTCTATCAAAGGGGTGAGAATTTTTCTTGGGCATGCTGGGTTCTACCGGCGATTTATTAAAGACTTCTCGAAGGTTGTGAATCCACTTTGCAAATTGTTAGAGAAAGATGCCAAGTTTATCTTTGATGAAAAATGCATGGAGGCTTCTGAGCTTTTGAAGCACAAGTTGACCACAACTCCTATCATCATTGTACCTAATTGGGGTTTGCACTTTGAACTTATGTGTGATGCAAGTGATGTTGCGGTAGGTGCGGTGTTAGGTCAACTGGTCAACAAAATATTCCATCCCGTGTATTATGCAAGTAAAACGATGAATGAAGCTCAACAAAATTACACGGTGACGGAGAAGGAGTTATTAGCCATCATGTTTGCAATGGAGAAATTTCGACTTTATCTTATGGGGGCCAAGGTGATTGTGCACACAGACCATGCCGCCGTTAGGTATTTGATGATCAAGAAGGATTCTATAGAAAGATTTATGAGATGGATGGTACTTCTTCAAGAATTTGACTTAGAAATAGTGGACCGGAAGGGAAGTGAGAATCAAGTTGTGGACCATTTGTCTCGGTTGGAGGAAGGAGGGAGGCCATGTGACGGCATTGAGATAAATGATACATTCCCCGACGAGCAACTTCTTTCCATTTCTATGTGTGACATGCCATGGTTCGTGGACATCGCCAACTTCATTGTGACTGGAAATGTCCCATGTGAGCTCTCTTCCAACCAAAGGAACAAACTCAAGCGGGATAGCTTGGATTTTTATTGGGATGATCCGTACTTGTTTAAAATTCGCACGGATGGTGTGATAAGAAGGTGTGTCCCAGAAAGTAAACAATAGAGCATATTGAAGGCTTGTCACTCCTCACTCTATGGTGGCCACCATGCAGGGGCGAGGACGGCTTCAAAGGTTTTGAGTTGCAATTTCTATTGGCCGACGTTGTTTAAGGATGCTAGTGACTTGATGAAGATATTTGATGCATGTCAAAGAGCCGGCGGAATTTCAAAAAAGGATGAGATGCCTCTCAATACGATTCTCGAGGTGGATATTTTTTATGTTTGGGGCATTGACTTCATGGGTCCGTTCATGAGCTCTTGTGGGAACACTTATATTCTCGTAGCGGTAGACTATGTTTCAAAGTGGGTTGAAGCTGTGGCTTTACCCAACAACGAAGCCCAGAGTGTCGTGGCATTTTTGAAAAAGAGTTTCTTCACAAGATTTGGTACTCCTCATGCTATCATTAGTGACGGGGTCCCACTTTTGCAATAAAGCTTTTGATTCATTATTTGCTAAGTATGGAGTAAATGTGAAAGTGACCACCCCCTATCATCCTCAAGCTAGTGGTCAAGTGGAAGTCTCCCACCTTGAAATAAAGAGTATCTTGTCCAAGACGGTTAATGCTAATAGAATCGATTGGTCGAAAAAGCTGGATGACGCTCTATGGCCGTACCGAACGGCTTATAAGACCCCAACTGGTATGTCCCCATACTGATTGGTATTTGGAAAAGCTTGCCATCTTCTGGTGGAATTGGAGCACAAGTCTATGTGGGCATTGAGAAAGTTGAACTTGGAATGGGATGTTGCTGCGAATATCCGTGTTGAGCAATTAAATAAGCTTGATGAGTTTAGATTTCATGCCAACTCTAGCTCCTCCTTGTATAAGGACAAGATGAAGTATCTTCACGACAAATATGCTCGGGGTAAGAAGTTCAAGGTTGGTGATATGGTTCTTCTTTTCAGCTCCCGGTTGAGGTTATTTCTGGGAAAGCTTAAGTCGAAGTGGAGTGGTCCATTTGAAGTTGTTGGTGTAACCCCATTTGGTGCTATTGATCTCAAGAACAAAAATGGTGAAGTTTTCCGAGTCAATGGGCATCGTGTCAAGCATTATTTGGGGAAGTTTGATGACAGCCATGTGGTGGAACTCATTCATTTGAAGTGATATGATTGTAACATACATCGTGCTGCAACGTTAAATCAAGCGCTTTTTGGGAGGCAACCCATGTCTTTTTCTTTCTCTTTGATTTTCTTAGTACCTTAGGATTTTTGAGCTGATTGTTTGTGAGATGTTGCATGGATTATGTTGAAGCAGTACAAAACAAAGTATAAAAAGGTGCACAGTCTCTGAAGTTCCCAGTGCGACCGTGATGCACTTTGTGCGGTCCACGCTGGCATGAACTGAGAATGAAAAATCTCTGAAGTTCTCCGCGCGTTCGCGGTCAAGTTAACACGGTCTGTGATGGACTCACGTGGCTGCGTCCCTTATTGTGCGGTCCGCATGGTTTGCTTTCTGAAAGGGTTCATGATCAAGACTAGCGCGATCCGCGGTCTCTTTTGTGCGGCCGCACTATAGGTAGGTACGAGGCCCACGATTTTGTCTATAAATAGAGACCCAGGGTCTCACATTACCCTTTTCGCAATTTGAAATCCCTGAGCCCTATTTCTATTGTTCATCCATCTCTGAGACCGTTCTTCTTGTGTGCTTGGATAGATTGCTTTGATTCTTCCTAATCTTGGTAACATTTCATGTAATTGCCATTAATTATTTTCTATTTTTAATCTTTGTTTGCTTAACAGTAGTTGTAAATTCTTTATTCTTTCCATTTTTCTTGGATTTAATAATTAGGATAGCTTATATATGTTAGGTTTTGAATGCCTAGTGTGATTCCATGTTGGTTAATATAGTAGGGACAATTAGGATTCAAAGATAGAACAAAAATAGAAGAAAATTGAAACCCTAGCTAAGTTCCTATATTTTGCCTCAGCGCGGCCCGCAGTCACTCTCACGCGGTCCGCGTAGTTAAAATGTATGAAACCTAACTTGATTCTAGCACTGCCGCATTGCGTTTCACGCGGTTCGCATTGTCCCATCGTGGCTGCGTCCGCAATTTATGCAGACCGCGGTGGTAGATTCAGAGAACTAACTTTTTTGGGTTTTCTTCAGCATGGCCCGCAGTCGCCATAGTGCGGTCCATGGTGCCTCTAACGCGGCTGCACTCCTAATAGTGCGGTCCGCTGTGGCCTGTTCTGCGATGGTTGCTACAATTTTTTTTTTCATCTACTATTCTGCAATTGTTTTCGATAACTGATACACCGTCCATGCTTAAACTAACAATGTTAGATGCGTGTTCTTGCAGATCATGGTTAAACAAAGAGGTGGTAAACAAACACAACAAGCCGGGAGAGGTGGTTCCTCCCGAGGGGGTAAAGGCAAGATAATCGCAAAACTCACTCCCCAGGCTCAGGAGAACATTAAAAAGACCCAGAAATTGATGTGGGCTGCTGACAAGGCTGCCTCTCATTCTTCGGGGAGTGAGTATGTGGCCTCCAAAGATATCTCCTCAGATTCCATCCCAACCCACATAACCAACCCTCTCCACCTAACTGATACCACTCCACCATCACCCACCATAAAAAGACCAGTGAATGTAGTCTCAGACTCATCTGACGAGTCCGTAACCAGTAGTGGGAAATACTCCACCTCCCCTACAGCTTCAGTATCTGGGGAGAGTGCAGAAGGTGGGACCAATGGTGACGATGAGGTACCGGACAGTGGTGTGCCCCAGGTTGGGGGTGTTGAAAGAACAAGAAAATCGGAGGTTTGGGAGGATCGCTTTGTTAGCCAAGTGGCTTTTCACAAGTTCCGAGAGTGGTGGCCAGTGCAAAAACTGATTCCAAAGAGGAGTATCATTACAACTGACCTGCTACCCCTACTCTCTAATGTACATAGACAGTTCCATACTAGAGGGGGACGGGAGCACTTTCGGGATGAGTTAGTGGATGCAAATAATCACATGGTGAAGGAGTTTTACTAAAATGTGGCCCACATCAAAAAGGGCTCAATTGCAACCAAAGTGCAAAACAAAACTGTTGTATTAAGCGTTCAATGAGTACTTGGGGTTTGATGATGAGGATGAGACCTAGTACAATGAGAAATTGGCAATAGGGGGAGAGGTTCGCCCTCGGTTAGCTAGGTAATTGGCCCACCCGGGTGCTGCTCCAGATTGGTTGCAAGTAGGGAAGAAAATATTTCGGAAGACCTTCAACTTTGAGGCTTGAGGGTGGTTGACATTTGTGTGCAATCGGCTTGACACTTCTACCCACGCTCAGAATATTCCTCTTTAACGTGTTGTGTTGATTGCGTCTATTATGCCCGGGTACCCTATCAATGTGGGCAATGTGATGTCCCATGTGATTGCTGATGTGGGAAGAGAGTATGACAGGAATTACCCTTTCCCAACACTCTAACCATGTAATTCTAAGATTTCAAACTAAAGAAAAAGTCCTATGATGTGAAAGTAAGACCAGTCGCCCCGTTCTCATAGTTTAGCATTCAGGGGCCGGACAACCCAAAGGACAAGAAATACAAGGCACCTGGTCCTGCCCCAACTGGCCAGTCTGAAGAGCTAGTTGCGGTAGATTCATCTGTTAAGCCTTCCACCGAGCTGACCTCCATGCCTACTGCTGTTGATTTGCCTTGAGGACCCTCCTCTTCTATTGGGCCTAGCACGTCGGCTAGTCCGGGAGTCCCATCTTCCCGAGCTCACCCTTTTACGGCCCATCAGTTGAGCCAGACCTTGGCCAGTTTGAGCAACTGGATGTCAGCTACGACATACAAGTTGTCGACATTATCTACCACAATTGAGGCCCATTTAGCACCTCCCAGTGTTCAGGTTCCTCAGTCCATTGAGGATACTTTAAAGACACTCCTAGACAACCAGTAGAAGATTATGAGGACTCAGGACGCCTTGACTAAGGCGGTGTAGTTACATGGCAAGACATTGGCGGATCTTACCAGATATCACAAGAAAATGAGGAAGTCACGGGCTTCCAAAGAGTAGGTGAAAGATCTGAGGACAGATGAGGACAAGCTATTGGCAGACCAGATGCCATTACACTTGTTATTCGGGGATCCAGCCCCTCCAGCAGCAGCACCAGTGCCGCAGCCACAGTAGGAGCAGGCACCCAGGCTTCCAAGGAAGAAGAGGAATCTCCCCAGCATAGTTGATGCAGTCATTGAGCTGGCAGACCCACAGGAGGTCCCCTCCAGTGAGGTACCTATCATTCAGCCGATCAAGGAGCATGCCCCATTCTCAGTGGAGCAGCAGGAGTCCGGGAACCAATCTGAGGTTCCCACCTATACAGAGGACCAGGGGACCACTGAGGATCCCATGCTGACGGACCAGTCCTAGGGAGCTCTTCTATATACTTTTACTGATTTTTATGTTTATTCGTGTAGTTGGCATTGGGGACAATGCCAGCTCTTATTCGTGGGGGTGCGCCCTTCTTTTTGGTTATCTGGATGACTGTATATATAGACTGATAGTTTTTGTTTTACTTTGATTTTCTATTTTGGGTTGTATATAACTTTACATTTAGCCACCTTTATCATACTTTTTATTTTCTCCTTGGTCTGTATAGAAAGTTACATTTCTATATATATTCATCCCTCGTTGTATATTCTACTCTCCTATTGTATATATTCATTCGATTTTCTATTTTCGCAAAATTTTTCATTTTTTGTTTTTAGCTTTATAGATAGGCTCGTAGCCTTTTGTTTTGTTTTTGGCATTTTCAATAAGCAATTGGTTTTTTTAATTCCACGGTTGTTTCCAAGGGTGGAGTATTGTGCAAACCGGGTGGTTTTTCCCAATGATAGATAGCGTGACAACCTTCTCAAGGGTTTGAGTCCGTTTTTGATTTTTATTTTTTTTATATTGCATAGTTAAGGGTACCTCAGGCAAAGGGGCCTAGCACATTTGCCTTTGATCCCATGATCAAAGACATAATTTTGTGTTTAGGAAGGTGAAAGTGATGGCCTTGAGACTCTTGTGTTGACCAAACAATCATCATGTGGTCTTTTGGACCATTGTTCTCTTGAATCGTAACTAAGGTTGTTGTGGGCCCTCGACTAGATGTCTTTAGCGATCCCCTAGCATGTGTGGTGAGGAATTGAATTGTAAGCCTAAGTCCCGAGCTAATGTTCTAGAACTTGCCCTAAATGTTTGTTGAGGCGAAATCCTAGGTGAAATTTGACTTGAGAAGTGATTATAGGATCTCCTTGATCCAAATGTTAAGTTGAACAATTCAATGGCCTACCAATGAAATGATCCCTAGTTAACCCTTTTGAGCCTTGAACCTTTTTTTTCAAGAACCAAAGTTACAAGCCTATACCCGTTCTAAAAGATACCATCTCTTGGCACCCAAATCTTCCCTTGAGTAATGGCAAATGTCTAAGTTTGGGGGGAGAGACAAGAAAGGAAACAAAGTGGTAAAAGGTACAAAAGCAAAAAAGAAAAGGAAAGCAATGAAAAAGAAAGAAAAGAAAAAGAGAAAAAGAAAGACCAATGTGAACAAGAATAAAAAGGGGATTCAAGGGAAACGAAAGTGAAAAAGGTGTGGAAAAAGTAGAAAAAAAGGAGAAATGTTTTGAATTGCATAAGAAAGAGTGACAATGTATCCCTCTAACCCCTTGAAAGGAAGTGAAATACTCAAATGAGTCAAGAAAGTGTGCCAAAATAAAACAAAAGAAGTGCTTAAGGGAAGATTGAACCCACTTAAACAAAAACATGCCCTACCCTTACCCAAAAGCCTTCACAATGACTCCACAAAAGCCCTATATGATCTTGAGTTGAAGGAAGCCTACATTAGTGGATACTTACATAAGGGAAAAGCATATGGTACCTAGAGCCAGACTTGTGACCTTCTTCTTGAGAGAGATGAGTGAAAGTCCATAAACCTTAGTCTATGAATCAATACTCTAACAGGTGAGTTTCACTTAGGGAGAGTTGAGGATGTGTGAGTTTGGGTTCCACAATGAACAAGGTAATTGAGAGAAGTTCTTTGATGAAATGTGTCAACTCTTGATGCTCTTGTGTCACACTTGATCCATAGTTTTCAAAGTTTAAAATGTGTTGATGATGCATTCGTATTGAGGGCAATTGTTAGTCCCAATTGATGCTTGTTGAGGTTACTCTAGGATAGCTGGAATTACTTGGATGTTCCTTTAAGGGGTGGGTATAATTTTGTTTTCTTGAGGACAAGCAAAGGTTTAAGTTTGGGGGAGTTGATAAGTAGGATTTTAACGTGTTTTATGCCCCTACTTGCCTATGCTTTGAGTATAAATTCCTACGAAATAGTACCAAAATGCTCACAGGTTGTGCTTGATTGCAGGTTTGAGCGACAAAGTGACGAAATATCGAAGATCGACTTAAACAGAGTGAAACCTGCTCAAGTATCAAAGACCAAGTGAATTGAAGGAAATAGAGAACCTAGTGTGGACCACACAAAAGTGCACGCGGCCGCACTAGGAGGTTCAGAGATGGGCATATTTAGAACATTGACAACGCGGCCGCGGTCAGATCCATACGGCCCGCATTCAGCTTACGCGGCCGCGATACTTATTCATGCAGCCCGCATCAAGAGATTCAGAGAGGTATCATTTTGGTCAAAAATAAGCCATGCGGCCGCGGTCTCACTCACACGGTCCGCGCCAGAACCTTCTGCGGCCGCGCTACCCTTTTACGCGGCCCCCGTCAAGAGATTCAGAGAGATATCATTTTGGTCAAAAGAAAGCCACACGGTCCACACCAGGTCTTTTTGAGACGGTGTTACCCTTTTACGCGGGCCGCGCCATACAGTTCAGAGAGATGAAGGTTGAAGTCAAAGAGCCAGTGCGGCTACGGTCATGTTTGTGCAGCCCGCACTAACCCCGTAGGGATTTCTTGTCCTTTTTTTCCAGCCACTATAAATAGAATATTTTACCATTTTTTGGTCAAGTTTGGTATTATTAACAGAGCTACACTCGTGGAGACCGAGATACTAGCCATTTTTGGCACTTAAGCTTTACATTCTCAATAGATTCTTGTAATTTCATCTTAGTAATTAATTAATATGTTTAGTTCTTCATCTAATTCTTCTATTTCTTCTATAATTATGTCTAGCTAAACCCATTTTCTAGGGTTGTGGCTCAACCCTAGTGTGGGTAATTGATAGGTGTTGCCATCTAGGGTGAGATTGATATTGCGTATTTGTTATTTGGGTTAATTTTATGTGTTAATTAAGAACTGGTGGTTGCTAACACTAATTCTAGCTTTGTGGGTTTAACTCTTCTTGAGAAAGAGAGTCCATGACCCCAAAATTGACCCAACAAGGAATTGGGATGGACCCATGAGAAATGGTAGTCCTAATTAACGGGTTAAACCTCGAGAGAGTAATCACCCTACTTGAACCCTAGTTTCTTGGTTTAATTGGCCTACCCAATTGGTCTCGAGAGAGTCAACTGGGCAAAATCATTCTCTCTACTGAGAGGTGTGAGAATGTGTACAATTGTGCAATGGTTATAGCATAAGCCTCAAATATGTCAATCTATCCTTAGTAGCTTTTACCTGTTAATTAACCACCTAAGTGATGCCACAACCCTAGTGTCTTTCCTCTCATTAATTACAATTTAGCAATATTCTCATAGCTTAATTTAGCGTTAATCATTAGTTTATAATAGTAGTGATAAATAAAAAAACCCCAAAAATGTTAGAAGTATAATTAGAAGCACATACGCAAATCTAGCCTAGACAGACAATACAACTCCAGTCCAAGCTCCCTGTGGAAATTCGATCCCGAACCACTATTCAGGTAAAATCTGTTACGACCTGCTCTTCCTACCATTGCGTAGTGTCGAGTTGGCAGCGATCATGCTCCTATGCCAACTCCTTTGAAGTTTGCTGCTCCATCGAAAAACATCTTCCACCCGTCATAAGATTCTGCAATATCTTCTCCTATGAAGGACACCTATTCATTAGGAAGATATGTCCTTAGGGGTTCGTATTCTCCATCCACGGGATTATCAACAATATGATCGGCCAATGCTTGTACTTTGATTGCCTTCTGAGTTACGTAGGCAATGTCGAGTTCACTCAGCAGAATCTGCCACTTGGCTAGCTTGCCAGTGGGCATGGGCTTTTGTAAGATTTACTTCAACAGATCCATTCTTGATATGAGGTATGTAGTGTAAGCACAGAAATAGTGCCTCAACTTCAAAGCTACCTAAGTCAGAGCACAATAGGTGCGTTCTAAAAGAGAATACCGGGCCTCGTACGGGGTGAACTTCTTGCTAAGATAGTAGATAGCCTGTTCTTTCCTCCCCGTTTCATCATGCTGCCCCAGAACACAATCAAACACCCCATCCAATACTGCAAGGTAGAGTAGTAGGGGTCTACCTAGTTCAGGCGGGACCAAAACTGGCGATGTTGATAGGTACTCCTTGATTCTGTCGAAGGCTTTCTGACAATCATCAGTCCATTTGGTAGCAGCGTCCTTCTTCAACATCTTAAAGATCGGCTCATAGATGATAGTGGATTGTGCTATGAACAGACTGATGTAGTTGAGTCTCCTCAGGAAACTCATCACGTCCTTTTTGTTCTTTGGTGGCGGCAATTCTTATATGGTTTTAACCTTTAATGGATCCAGTTCTATTCCTCGTCGACTTACAACGAACCCCAGTAGCTTTTCGGCAAGAACCCCGAATGCACATTTCGCGGGATTCAGTTTCAAGTTGTACCTTCTCAATCTATTGAAGAACTTCCTCAAATCTTTCATGTGATCCGTGGCTTTCTTGGATTTGATGATGACATCATCAACATACACTTTGATCTCTTTATGTATCATATCGTGAAAAATGGTAGTCATGGCCCTCATGTAGGTGGCCCCAGAATTCTTTAATCCAAACGACATCATTTTGTAACAATACATCCACCATGGCGTAATATAAGCCATTTTCTCAGCATCTTTCTCATCCATCCATATCTGATGATACCCAGCAAAAACAATCAATGAACAACTGCAGCTCATGCTTGGCACAATTGTTGATTAGAATGTGTATGTTTGGCAAGGGGAAGTCATCTTTGATACTGGCCCGGTTGAGGTCCCGGTAGTCGACGCAAACTCTAACCTTCCCATCCTTCTTCAGTTCTGGCACAATATAGGCTAACCATGTCGAATACTCTACTACCCTGAGAACCTTAGCTTTGACTTGCTTAGTGACTTCTTCTTTGATTTTCAAGCTTATGTCGGGCTTGAACTTTCTGAGCTTCTGCTTTACCGGTGGACATGTCGAATCAGTCGGCAGTTTTTGTGCCACAATAGATGTACTCAAACCAATCATATCATCATATGACCATGCGAATATGTCCTCATACTCTTTTAGAAATTCTATGTACTCTTACTTTTCTGACAGTGATATATGAAAACTGATGCGAGTTTCTTTGACATTTTCTGCATCTCTTAAGTTAACAACCTCAGTTTTGTCCAGGTTGGACTTAGGTCTGTTATCAAAATCCTCAACCTCTTTAACAACCTCTTCTGGTATATCATCTTCCTCTGAATCTATATCCGTTTGTTGCGTTGTCTCGTTGCAAGTCACAGTCATCGGTTTATCACGATAAGTAATAATAATGTTGTGTAAATAAAGTAAATGAGAGAAAGTAATAAGATTAAGATTTATAACAAACTAAAGCACTTTTGATAAATTTCATAACAGTTTTGAACATTGGAGCTCTTTTTTTGAAATTAAAAATGCGAAAAGAAAGTCGACTTGCAAAAATAAAGATAATGCACGGTGCTTTGTTCAGCCTTGCTACCCCGAAGCTTTCTGGGCTCCGGTGGTTCTGACGGTCCAATTGTTGAGGCATGCTACTCGGCTTATAGCTTGTGTGGAAGGGCCTTCCTCCCCCTCCTCCTCGAAAATGACACAACAGTCCATGTCAGCATCTTCCAAAAACAAACTCCTTATCGTTGCCACTGCTTCCTCTTCTTTCGAACCATATATAACATTGACTGGCTGGAAAATTTGCTCCAAACAAGATTCGACTGCTCAAGTGGATAATACGGTCTGCTCCATGGTTGTGACCATTTATTAAACTCTTTCCAAGTATACTCGTATCCTAGACCGAAGGTGGTACCATATTTCTTCAGCTTGATAGGCTTAGCGATCCCTTGGAGGTTCTTGCCAAGTCCCTTGCCATGTTCATATCCGCTCCAGTACAGTATGCTTTCAATTTTGTTATCCCACTACTTGTCCTTATCAATGGCGTTGACTCGCTCGATGTGGTGGTAGGTCTCCCCACCTATCTTCCTTCTTCCTCCGATCGCTGGGATGGTCTGGCGACTATATATGGTATTGATTCCGTCGCCATGACTAATCACCTCTTGATAATTCCACTCAAATTTCAACGCTTGATTTAGGGTTGATGCCACAATCCCAGTGGCATGAATCCAAGGTCATCCCAGAAGCAAGTTGTAAGATGCGGGCACGTCTATCACTTGAAAATCAACATCAAATCAAGTATGCCCCATTTGCAGACATAAGCTAATTTCCCCAATAGTGGACCTTTGGAAACCATCGAAAGCTTTGACATTGATGGCCCCATCCTTGATCTCGTGCAGGCTCTTTCCCAATGTCCTGAGAGTCACCAATGGACAAATATTTAGGCTAAACCCTCCGTCAATTAGGATTTGGGTGATGAAATAATCCTCGCACTGCATAGTGATGTGCAGTGCCTTGTTATGACTCAAACCTTTTGGTGGCAACTCATCTTCATGCAAATTGATCTTGTGACTCTCCAATTCCTGCCCCACCATGTTTGCTATTTCTCCTCCGGTGATGTTGGTCGGTAAATATGCCTCACTCAGCATTTTTAACATGGCATTCTTGAGTGCATCAGAACTCTGTAGTAGAGCAAGGATAGAAATATACGCCAGTGTCTTGTTCAGCTGATCAATGACTGAGTATTCCTTTGCTTGTATCTTCCTCCAGAGATCATCAGGCCCAGTTTCAGTAATGGTTGGCCAACTAGAGGCCTGCTTACTTGACTCAGCTAAATGTTTCGGGGTATAAACCCTGCTGGTTCTTGTCATACCTTGTGTCACAACTGCTTCTCCGGATTTGGCTTTTCCTTTCCTCCTTGCCTCGGTTGTGTAATCCCAAGGGATGGCCTTTGTATGGAATATTGCTATGGCCGACATTGCAACCAGTATAGGTACCCTTGCTTTGGGAGGTAACACAACAAACTCAAATGACGTAGGTGCCTTTGGGGACCCAAATCGACCTCAATCGGTGTTGGTGTCTTTACAGAAGAAGGTGCTTCGAACTCTAGTGGTATGGACATATTCACCTCGACATCCCCAGAAAGCAAAATCTGGACCACAATCGGCTTAAGGGTGACTGTTGGTTTCATTGGCTCGTCACCTTCTGCGATTAATCTAATCGATCTTTTGGGGTCCCAATCATCCTCTATCTCAATCATGTGAACACCTCCATCCTTGTAGTTAGGTAGAGGGTTATTGCGAACATTAGGGGCGGGCTGTATTACCACAATAATCTTTTTATCGATCAGTTCCTGGATTTTATCTTTCAGAGAACGACATTCATCAATGGTATGCCCTTTCATGCCCGAATGGTATGCACAAGATTTATTTGGGTTGACCCATTAGGAAGGGTTTTCAGGGGTTATAGCAGAGATGGGGGTGACATAGCCAGCAGTCTTGAGACTTTCATATAACTGGTTGATTGATTCGGCAATGGCGGTATATTGTTTAGAAGGTCTACGGTCGAAATTTGGTCGGGGTCTAGGAAAGTTTTGGTGAGTGGGAGGTCATTGATAATGAGAGGGTTGAGCATTGTAGGCTTTGTAGACATGTGCGGGTTGGGAGTATCTAGGTGAAGTAGGATGATATGTGGGTGGTGGAGGTAATTGATAAGTAGGTCGTGAATCTTGGTAAGAAGGCAGGGGTGCTTGGTAATTCGGGGTAGGTTGATATGTGAGTGGAGGTACTGGGTAAGTTTGGTATTTGATTGGGGACTTTGTTCTCTGTGTAACCATCACGACGCTCACGTCCCTTTTCTTAGACGTGCCACCAGATTGTAGAGCCTTGTTGGTAGCCTGCAAAGCTTCAAAGTTTGTGATCATACCACTTTTGAGTCCTTCCGCGATCCTCTCCCCTAGCTTGATGATATGAGAAAATTTTTGGCTTTCAATCAGCATCAACCTTTCATAGTACTGTGGGTCTTGAGCTCGGACGAAAAACCTATTTATTTGTTCTTCTTCTAAAACCGGTCTGACCTTAGCAGCTTCTGATCTCCAATGAGTAGCATACTCGCGGAATATCTCCGTAGGTTTCTTCATTAGGTTCTGAATGTAGAACACATCTGGCGCATTTTCTGTATTGAATCTGAACTTTTCCATGAAATCAGATGCTAGACTTACCCAATTTGACCACTTCTTCCGGTTTTGGCTAATGGACCAAGATAGAGCATCTCCCTTCAGACTTCTCATAAAAAGCTTCATGTGAATCTTTTCGTCCTTTCCTACTTCGACCAATTTGTCGCAATATGTTCTCAGATAAACTCTTGGATCCCCTGTACTGTCAAACATCTCAAACTTAGGAGGTTTATATCCCTCGGGCATTTCAACATTTGGTTGTATGCAAATGTCTTCGTAATTTAGCCCTTCAATCCCCTTACTTCCCTCGATGCCCTGAATTCTGCTAGTTAGCTTCTTGAGTTTTTCTGCCAGATTCCTGATGAACGAGTCTTTATCATCAGACTTGGGCGTGTTTGAAATAGGTTGAGTCGGGTGCGACAAAGTTTCCACATAGATGGGGGTATTATGGTGAGGATGAAAATGGTCATTTGTAGAGTTCACAGGTTCCGGGATGAGCAGTGGAGTATTGTTGGATGCTTAGTAAGTGTTGCAGTGGTGGTGAAGATCGGGGTTGTTTTGTGGTTTTGGGATTTTTTTGGAGGTGTGGGATTCTGAGAATTTGGGAAAGTAACTTTTGGAGTGGTGAGGGAAAACGACAAACTTTCCAAGTTCGTAACTTGGTCCAGTTCTTCTTGAAATTTCAACAACTTCTGCTCAAGTTGGGAGGCACTTTCCTTGAAAACCTGAATACCCTGAGTAACCTCTACCCGTTCGACAGAGTTCTCCTTTCTGGTGTTGCTCAAATCTTCCATTTTTCCCTTGTTCCTATTTCTGATGGGACTAGGAGGAGGAGTGGGTGGAAGGCCCTTGGATCTTGTGGAGTATGATGATGCCAGAGTGCATGAACTAACCTTTGGGGAGGGGAATAAAACAAAAGTAAAAATAAAAAGGTAGCAAGTTAGTGCAGATTATAAGAAAAAGATGTTGCAATATTTAAACACATATTGCGAGAATGTAAATCGTGTCCTAATTTGGGAGCCTCGTTGTGCCCGAGGTAGGCCTAGCGACAAGTTGATTTGGAGAACTTATAATGCTAAATACCATATTTTATTGATAAAAATAAGACGAATCCTAAAAAGACATTAAAATGGTAGAAGATAAAATGTCACTAATGGCCATTGGCCTTATTATATTTAAAGCAAAAGGAAAAAGGAACCATAACTATTTGGTCCCAGAAGGACCTTCCCCAGACTCGGCATCTTTGGCTCCATCGGACAGCTTCACTAGCTCATGAAATCCTAGCAGTAAGTAGGCTCTAGCCAAGTGTCCACCTTCATTTCCTTCAACATTCTAGCAATCTTCGACCCTTTTGATGAATTTCCTCTCTAGCTCTACTAAACCCTGCTCCAAGTAACCCAGATGCTTTTTGGCGCTGGCGGCCATATCTTTCCATTCTTCAATCAACTTTTGGTTGGCTTCTTGAATTTCATGATGCTAACTTTCGCATTCCCGAATCCTCTTGCGCAACTGATTGTACTTAACCTATGTTTCAGACTTTTCGTCGATGATCCTATGACCTCGAACAAACCCTGGTTGACCCAAACCATTATGATTATCCTCCAGCCAGCTTGGGTAGTATGGAGTATAACTAGCATGGTACCTATTCAGCTCAATAGTATCTCTTCTCATGATGATTTTGCAGTGCCACATGTGTTGGGCTTGGAACTTGTAAGGGCTATCATCATCCTAAAATTCAGCCCGAAAATGGGTCATCATGTTGACCCTTGGTATAATCTGCTTCCTACCAGCCTGTCTCATGACTCGGAGAGGGACCTAAGGATAAGTTCCTCTCAAACTGATAAGTATCAGAAATGGTGCATCCCTAGACCGTGCAATGAACTCTTCAGTAGGGAACCATTCGAACATCCATTGTGCTTGATTCTCCGTCAGATTTTCAAACAGCTCTACTCATCCCTTGGCATCTTCTGGTTGAGCAAACATAGGGCATATAGTTCATTCGCCTTGGCTGATGGAAGGCAATATGATCATCCCAATCCCTACGCTAGATCTCTTGTTGATACTTACCCTTTTGGAGGTGCTCCATGTGCTAGAGTTTGAGTAGCAAGTTGCAGCCCTTGAAGTTCTTGGCTCCCTATTGGCACTTTTCTAGGTCTCGGTACATCTCTGCAATAATCATGGGCACTATGTTGAATGGCTTCCTGCCAATTTCTTCCATTAAAGTCTTGTTGACCATGGCTAATCTTGTATGGATCCTAACCTTCTTCATAGGAAATACTATCATCCCCAAGAAACAGAACATGAAGACGAAGACCCTCCTATGGATATGGCCTAATGATGTGAGGGTGAACTCCTTAGGGTAAGTAAGGTAGGAATTTCTATAACCGTACCTTTCGTACAAATATTCAAAGGGAATGTACGACTCTTAGGCAAGTTAAATCCAGATTCTTCTTTAGACCCATCATCTTGAGGAAACCTCGATCCTTGCAGTTCTCTGGTATTAGCAGACCCGGAGTTTCTCATTGTATACCAGCTAGTCCTCCTATTTCCTCTAGTAGGGGTGTCATCTCAATCTCCCCGAAGCGAAATACAGACCTATCACAATCCCAGAATAGAGTGGCAACTTCAATAATTTTGTTGTTGAGTTGAATTTCCAGGAAAAAAGGCAATTTTCCCAAATATTTGCAGACAAGAGCCTGATCACTAGAGTGAAGGTCTTCCCACCAGCTTAGCAATTTTGGGTGGATGTTGGTGACCATGCCGAATCTGGGGACTTCGTGCCTCATTTTCCTGCAAGACAAAAGTGTTAGGCCCTTACCCCCGCCAAACTCGACTATTTAAATATCAATAATTGGCATAAGCAGCATTTAGTTCTTCAAATTAATGCATAGAACGTGGTAGTGTCAGTTTGGGTTGCAAGGAAATCCAGTGGACTTTGGACAAGGCTATCTTAGAGAGTCGTTATGTGGACAAGATAACAGACTCAGCTAGGTTTTGACAGGGATACATACATAATAGGACAGAGTAGGGTTTCTATGGGGTATTAGACCGGTACCCTTGAGCGGACAACTAAAGAGGGAAAGGCGCAGACCGTCGACTACACCGTTGATCGACTGGTTTTACTGCAAATACGCCTTTGCCAAATTTAGGGATAATAATATCGGAAGGGCGCAACCACTCATTATAAGCGTTGCTATGGTATTTTGTTTGGCACGAGTGGAAGATGATGTTGAATATGCAGTTACAATGATTGAACAAGTTGTCATGTATATGCACTGAAAGCACGTGATTTTTGCCCTACATGAAAATAACTCCTAAAAATAGACAAAAATAATTTTAACTGATTTGTAGGTTTTTTTTATTTAGTTGCATGGCATGCATTTTTAACATAAAAAAAAAATCATAGAAAAAAAAAACCCATAAAAATGTCACATTTTAATTTCAAGTCACCTTAGGTTTAATTTACATTTAGGAATTAATTACATTGAGCTAATTGTGCTATTAATCAAAAAAATAAAAAATGATCATTTTTACATAGTTAGATAATTAGCTTAATTTTACAATTTGAATTAATTTAGGAATTTAGTTTAG
>MU719181.1:0-34018 GCA_026770625.1 Nicotiana glauca | reverse complement strand
TTAATGTCCCGTACAAATATTAGGCTATCCGTTTCCGGCTTACTCCGGGCCCACGATGGAAGGGAAGGGCTATAGCACATGAAAAAGTTGGACTCGAGCGGATTTCTAGTTTGATGGCCGTAAAATTCCAAAAACATTTAATCAGGTAATTTCGGCACGGTGATTAAAGTTCAGTAGGTCGTATTTTATATCCTGGAAAAATATTAGGCGATCCGGGTCTGGCTCACTCGAGGACCACGGCGGAAGGGAAGGGCTATAGCATACGAAAATTTGGGACGCCGGATAATTTCTAGTTTCATGGCCGTAAAATGCCAAAAAAGTAATCTAGTCATTTAAGCACGGTGATTATGGTTGCTTAGGTTGTATTTGATGTCCATGACAAATATTAGAAGATCCAGTTCCAGCTCACTCTGAGCCCACGACGCAAGGGAAGGGTTAGAGCACACGAAAATTAGATACTCGAACGGATTTCCATTTTATGGCTGTAAAATGCCAAAACATATAATTTTCATTTCGGCACGGTGATTATGGATCCTTAGGTCGTATTTGATATCTTAGACAAATATTAGGCAATTCGGTTTCGTCTCCGTGCGGGCCCACGGCGGAAGGAATAGGCTGTATCACACGAAAATTTTGAACCCGGAAAGATTTCCAGTTTTATGACCGTAAAATGCCAAAAAAGTATAATTTTGACATTTTGGCACACTGATTATGGTTCCTAGGTCGTATTTAATGTCCCGTACAAATATTAGGCGATCCGTTTCCGGCTTACTCCGGGCCCATGGTGGAAAGGAAGGGCTATATCACACGAAAATTTAGGACTCGGACGGACTTCAAGTTTTACGGCTGTAAAATGCCGAAAATATAATCTGGTCATTTCGGCATGGTGATTATGGTTCCTTAGGTCGTATTTGATGTCTTGGACAAATATTAGGCTATCTAGGTTCGGCTTACTCTGGGCCCACGGTGGAAGGGAATTGCTATAGCACAAGAAAAATTTAGGACTCGGACGGATTTCCAGTTTTACGGTCGTAAAATGTCAAAAAATATAATCTGGTCATTTCAGTGAGGTGATTATGGTTCCATAGGTTGTATTTGATGTCCCGGATAAAAATTAGGCGATCCGGGTCCGGATCACTCCGGGACCACGAAGGAATGGAAGGGCTATAGCACACTAAAATTTGGGACTCGAATTAATTTTTAGTTTTACGGCCTTAAAATGCCAAAAAATGTAATATGGTCATTTCGGCATGGTGATTATGGTTCCTTAGGTCGTATTTGATGTCTTGGACAAATATTAGGCTATCTAGGTTCGGCTTACTCTGGGCCCACGGTGGAAGGGAATTGCTATAGCACAAGAAAAATTTAGGACTCGGACGGATTTCCAGTTTTACGGTCGTAAAATGTCAAAAAATATAATCTGGTCATTTCAGTGAGGTGATTATGGTTCCATAGGTTGTATTTGATGTCCCGGATAACAATTAGGCGATCCGGGTCCGGATCACTCCGGGACCACGAAGGAATGGAAGGGCTATAGCACACTAAAATTTGGGACTCGAATTAATTTTTAGTTTTACGGCCTTAAAATGCCAAAAAATGTAATATGGTCATTTTGGCATTGTGATTATGGTTCCTTAGGTCGTATTTGATGTCCGGAAAAAATATTAGGTGATCTGGTTCCGGATCACTCCGGGCCTATGAAGGAAGGGAAGGGCTATAGCACACTAAAGTTTGGGACTCGGACGGATTTCTAGTTTACTGCCGTAAAATGCCAAAAGATTTAATCTAGTCATTTCGGCATGGTGATTATGCTTCCATAGATCATATTTGATGTCCCGAAAAAATATTAGGTGATTCGGGTTCGGATCACTCCGGGACCACGGAGGAATGGAAGGGCTATAGCACACTAACATTTGGGACTCGAATGGATTTCCAATTTTACAGCCTTAAAATGCCAAAAAAATTAATTTGGTTTCGGCATGGTGATTATGGTTCCTTAGGTCGTATTTGATGTCCTGAAAAAATATTAAGCGATCCGAGTCTGGATCACTCCAGGTCCACGGAGGAAGGGAAGGGCTATAGGACACTAAAGTTTGGAACTCGGACGGATATCCAGTTTTACACCCGTAAAATGCAAAAATAATGTAATCTGGTCTTTTCAGCATGGTGATTATGGTTCCTTAGCGTATTTGATGTCCTGGACAAATATTAGATGATCCGGGTCCGGATGACTCCGGGCCCACGGCGGAAGGGATGGGTTGTATTGCACGTAAATTAGGGACCCGGACATATTTCCAGTTTTATGACCGTAGAATGCCAACAATATAATTTTGTCATTTTGGCACGGTGATTATGGTTCCTAGGTCGTATTTAATGTCCCATACATATATTAGGCGATTCGTTTCTGACTTACACCAGGCCCACAGTGGAAGGTAAGGGCTATAACACTTGAAAAATTTAGACTCGAGCGGATTTCCAGTTTGATGGCCGTAAAATTCCAAAAAATGTAATCAGATCATTTCGGCACGGTGATTATGGTTCCTTAGGTTGTATTTGATGTCCTGGACAAATATTAGATGATCCAGTTCCAGCTCACTTTAGGCCCACGACGCAAGGGAAGGATTAGAGCACACGAAAATTAGAGACTCGAATGGATTTCCAATTTATTCTTAAAATGCCAAAAACATATAATTTTCATTTCGGCACGGTGATTATGATTCCTTAGGTCGTATTTTATATCTTAAACAATATTAGGCAATTCGCCTCCAGCTCCGTTCGGGCCCACGTCGGAAGGAATGGGCTGTATCGCACGAAAATTTGGAACCTGGAATGATTCCCGGTTTTATGACCGTAAAATGCCAAAAAATATAATTTTGTCATTTTGGCATGCTGATTATGATTCCTACTTCGTATTTAATGTAACGTACAAATATTAGGTGATATGTTTCCGGCTTATTCCGGGCCCACAGTGGAAGGGAAGGGCTATAGCATATGAAAAATTTAGACTCGAGCGGATTTCTAGTTTGATGGCCGTAAAATTCCAAAAAAATTTAATCAGGTAATTTTAGCATGGTGATTATGGTTCCTTAGATCGTATTTGATATCCTGGACAAACATTAGGCGATCCGGCTCTGGCTCACTCGGGAACCACGACGGAAGGGAAGGGCTATAGCACACGAAAATTTGGGACGCGGCAGAATTTCTAGTTTGATGGCCGTAAAATGCCAAAAATTATAATCTGATCATTTAAGCACGGTGATTATGGTTGCTTAGGTCATATTTGGTGTCCATGACAAATATTAGACGATCCAGTTCCAGCTCACTCTGGGCCCACGACACAAGGGAAGGGTTAGAGCACACGAAAATTATAGACTCGAACGGATTTCCATTTTATGGCCGTAGAATGCCAAAACATATAATTTTCATTTTGGCACGGTGATTATGGATCTTTATGTCGTATTTTTTATCTTAGACAAATATTACGCTAGTGGGGTCCGACTCCGTTCGGGCCCACGACGGAAGGAATGGGTTGTATCACACAAAAATATTAAACCCGGAAATATTTCATGTTTTATGACCGTAAAATGCCAAAAAAATATAATTTTTCATTTTGGCACGCTGATTATGGTTCCTAGGTCATATTTATTGTCCCGTAAAAATATTAGGCGATCCGTTTCCGGCTTACTCCGGGCTCACGATGGAAGGGAAGGGCTATAGCATATGAAAAATTTGGACTCGAGCGGATTTCTAGTTTGATGGCCATAAAATTCCAAAAAAATTAAATCAGGTAATTTCAACATGGTGATTATGGTTCCTTAGATCGTATTTGATATCCTGGACAAATATTAGGCGATCCGGCTCTGGCTCACTCGGGAACCACGACGGAAGGGAAGGGCTATAGCACACGAAAATTTGGGACGCGGCAGAATTTCTAGTTTGATGGCCGTAAAATGCCAAAAATTATAATCTGATCATTTATGCACGGTGATTATGGTTGCTTAGGTCATATTTGGTGTCCATGACAAATATTAGACGATCCAGTTCCAGCTCACTCTGGGCCCACGACACAAGGGAAGGGTTAGAGCACACGAAAATTATAGACTCGAATGGATTTCCATTTTATGGCCGTAGAATGCCAAAACATATAATTTTCATTTTGGCACGGTGATTATGGATCTTTATGTCGTATTTTTTATCTTAGACAAATATTACGCTAGTGGGGTCCGACTCCGTTCGGGCCCACGACGGAAGGAATGGGTTGTATCACACAAAAATATTAAACCTGGAAATATTTCATGTTTTATGACCGTAAAATGCCAAAAAAATATAATTTTTCATTTTGGCACGCTGATTATGGTTCCTAGGTCATATTTATTATCCCGTAAAAATATTAGGCGATCCGTTTCCGGCTTACTCCGGGCTCACGGTGGAAGGGAAGGGCTATAGCACACCTATAATTAGGACTCGAGCGAATTTCTAGTTTGATGGCCGTAAAATTCCAAAAAAATGTATCAAGTAATTTTTGCACGGTGTTTATGGTTCCTTAGGTCGTATTTTATATCCTGGACAAATATTAGGCGATCAGGGTCTGGCTCACTCGGGAACCACGGCGGAAGGGAAGGGGTATAGTACACGAAAATTTGGGACGCGGGAGAATTTCCAGTTTGATGGCCGTAAAACGCCAAAAAATGTAATATGATCATTTAAGCACGATGATTATGGTTTCTTAGGTCGTATTTGATGTCCATGACAAATATTAGACGATTCAGTTCCAGCTCACTATGGGCCCAGGACGCAAGGGAAGGGTTAGAGCACATGAAAATTAGAGACTCGAACGGATTTCCATTTTATGGTTGTAAAATGCCAAAACATATAATTTTCATTTCGGCACGGTGATTATGGATCCTTAGGTCTTATTTGATATCTTAGACAAATATTAGGCAATTCGGTTCCGTCTCCGTGCGGGCCCACGGCGGAAGGAATAGGCTGTATCACACGAAAATTTTGAACCCGGAAAGATTTCCAGTTTTATGACCGTAAAATGCCAAAAAAATATAATTTTGTCATTTTGGCACGCTGATTATGGTTCCTAGGTCATATTTAATGTTCGGTACAAATATTAGGCGATCCGTTTCTGGCTTACTCCGGCCCACGGTGGAAAGGAAGGGCTATAGCACACGAAAAATTTAGGACTCGGACGGACTTCCAGTTTTACGGCTGTAAAATGCCGAAAATATAATCTGGTCATTTCGGCATGGTGATTATGGTTCCTTAGGTCGTATTTGATGTCCTGGACAAATATTAGGCTATCTGGGTTCGGCTTACTCTGGGCCCACGGTGGAAGGGAATTGCTATAGCACAAGAAACATTTAGGACTTGGACGGATTTCCAGTTTTACGGTCGTAAAATGTCAAAAAATATAATCTGGTCATTTTGATGAGGTGATTATGGTTCAATAGGTCGTATTTGATGTCCCGGATAAAAATTAGGCGATCCGGGTCCGGATCACTCCGGGACCACGAAGGAATGGAAGGGCTATAGCACACTAAAATTTGGGACTCGAATTAATTTTCAGTTTTACGGCCTTAAAATGCCAAAAAAATTGTAATATGTTCATTTTGGCATTGTGATTATGGTTCCTTAGGTCGTATTTGATGTCCCGAAAAAATATTAGGCGATCTGGTTCCGGATCACTCCGGGCCTATGAAGGAAGGGAAGGGCTATAGCACACTAAAGATTGGGACTCGAACGGATTTCTTATTTACTGCCGTAAAATGCCAAAAGATTTAATCTAGTCATTTCGGCATGGTGATTATGCTTCCTTAGATCATATTTGATGTCCCGGAAAAATATTAGGCGATTCGGGTTCGGATCACTCCGGGACCACGGAGGAATGGAAGGGCTATAGCACACTAAAATTTGGGACTCGAATGGATTTCCAATTTTACAGCCTTAAAATGCAAAAAAAAATTAATTTGGTTTCGGCATGGTGATTATGGTTCCTTAGGTCGTATTTGATGTCCTGAAAAAATATTAGGTGATCCGAATCTGAATCACTCCAGGTCCACGGAGGAAGGGAAGGGCTATAGGACACTAAAGTTTGGAACTCGGACGGATATCCAGTTTTACACCCGTAAAATGCAAAAATAATGTAATCTGGTCTTTTCAGCACGGTGATTATGGTTCCTTAGCGTATTTGATGTCCTGGGCAAATATTAGATGATCCGGGTCCGGATCACTCCGGGCCCACGGCGGAAGGGATGGGCTGTATTGCACGTAAATTAGGGACCTAGACAGATTTCCAATTTTATGACCGTAGAATGCCAACAATATAATTTTGTCATTTTGGCACGGTGATTATGGTTCCTAGGTCGTATTTAATGTCCCGTACATATATTAGGCGATTCGTTTCTGACTTACACCAGGCCCACAGTGGAAGGTAAGGGCTATAGCACTTGAAAAATTTAGACTCGAGCGGATTTCCAGTTTGATGGCCGTAAAATTCCAGAAAATGTAATCAGATCATTTCGGCACGGTGATTATGGTTCCTTAGGTTGTACTTGATATCCTGGACAAATATTAGATGATCCAGTTCCAGCTCACTCTGGGCCCACGACGCAAGGGAAGGATTAGAGCACACGAAAATTAGAGACTCGAACGGATTTCCAATTTATTCTTAAAATGCCAAAAACATATAATTTTCATTTCGGCACGGTGATTATGATTCCTTAGGTCGTATTTGATATCTTAGACAATATTAGGCAATTCGCCTCCGGCTCCGTTCGGGCCCACGGCGGAAGGAATGGGCTGTATTGCACGAAAATTTGGAACCTGGAATGATTCCCAGTTTTATGACCGTAAAATGCCAAAAAATATAATTTTGTCATTTTGGCATGCTGATTATGATTCCTAGTTCGTATTTAATGTAACGTACAAATATTAGGCGATCTGTTTCCGGCTTACTCCGGGCCCACGGTGGAAGGGAAGGGCTATAGCATATGAAAAATTTGGACTCGAGCGAATTTCTAGTTTTATGGCCGTAAAATTCCAAAAAAATTTAATCAGGAAATTTCAGCACGGTGATTATGGTTCCTTAGATCGTATTTGATATCCTGGACAAATATTAGGCGATCCGGCTCTGGCTCACTTGGGAACCACGACGGAAGGGAAGGGCTATAGCACACGAAAATTTGGGACGCAGGAGAATTTCTAGTTTGATGGCCGTAAAATGCCAGAAATTGTAATCTGATCATTTAAGCACGGTGATTATGGTTGCTTAGGTCATATTTGGTGTCCATGACAAATATTAGACGATCCAGTTCCAGCTCACTCTGGGCCCACGACACAGGGGAAGGGTTAGAGCACACGAAAATTAGAGACTCGAACGGATTTCCATTTTACGGCCGTAAAATGCCAAAACATATAAATTTCATTTCGGCACGGTGATTATGAATCTTTATGTCATATTTTTTATCTTAGAAAAATATTACGCAAGTGGGGTCCGACTCCGTTCGGCTTACTCCGCGCCCACGGTGGAAGGGAATGGCTATAGCACACGAAAAATTTAGGACTCGGACGGATTTCAAGTTTTACGGTCGTAAAATGCCAAAAAATATAATCTGTCCATTTTAGCTTGGTGATTATGGTTCCATAGGTCGTATTTGATGTGCTGGATAAAAATTAGGCTATCCGGGTCCGGATCACTCCGGGACCATGAAGGAATGGAAGGGCTATAGCACACTAAAATTTGGGATTCAGACGTATTTCTAGTTTACGGCCGTAAAATGCCAAAAAAATATAATCTAGACATTTCAGCATGGTGATTACGGTTCCTTAGATCGTATTTGATGTTCCAAAAAAATATTAGGCGATCTAGGTCCGGATCACTCCAGGCCCACGGAGGAAGGGAAGGGCTATAAGACACTAAAGATTGGAACTCAGACGAATATCTAGTTTTACAGCCATAAAATGCCAAAATAATGTAATCTGGTCATTTCAGCACGGTGATTATGGTTCCTTAGGTCGTATTTGATGTCCCGGATAAAAATTAGGCGATCCGGGTCCGGATCACTCCGGGACCACGAAGGAATGGAAGGGCTATAACACACTAAAATTTGGGACTCGGATTAATTTTTTAGTTTTACGGCCTTAAAATGCCAAAAAATGTAATATGGTCATTTTGACATTGTGATTATGGTTCCTTAGGTCGTATTTGATGTCCCAAAAAATTATTAGGCGATTTGGTTCCGAATCACTCCGGGCCTATGAAGGAAGGGAAGGGCTATAGCACACTAAAGTTTGGGACTCGGACGGATTTCTAGTTTACTGCCGTAAATGCCAAAAGGTTTAATCTAGTCATTTCGGCATGGTGATTATGATTCCTTAGATCATATTTGATGTCCCGGAAAAATATTAGGCGATCAGGGTTCGGATCACTCCGGGACCACGGAGGAATGGAAGGGCTATAGCACACTAAAATTTGGGACTCGAATGGATTTCTAATTTTACAGCCTTAACATGCCAAAAAATATTAATTTGGTTTCGGCATGGTGATTATGGTTCCTTAGGTCGTATTTGATGTCCCGAAAAAATATTAGGCGATCCGCGTCTGGATCACTCCAGGTCCACGGAGGAAGGGAAGGGCTATAGGACACTAAAGTTTGGAACTCGGACGGATATCCAGTTTTACACCCGTAAAATGCAAAAATAATGTAATCTGGTCTTTTCAAAACGGTGATTATGGTTCCTTAGCGTATTTGATGTCCTGGACAAATATTAGATGATCCGGGTCCGGATCACTCCGGGCCTACGGTGGAAGGGATGGGTTGTATTACACGTAAATTAGGGACCCGGACAGATTTCCAGTTTTATGACCATAGAATGCCAACAATATAATTTTGTCATTTTGGCACGGTGATTATGGTTCCTAGTTCATATTTAATACATATATTAGGCGATTCGTTTCTGACTTACACCGGGCCCACAGTGGAAGGTAAGGGCTATAACACTTGAAAAATTTAGACTCGAGCGGATTTCCAGTTTGATGGCCGTAAAATTCCAAAAAATGTAATTAGATCATTTCGGCACGGTGATTATGGTTCCTTAGGTTGTATATGATGTCCTGGACAAATATTAGATGATCCAGTTCCAGCTCACTCTAGGCCCACGACGCAAGGGAAGGATTAGAGCACACGAAAATTAGAGACTCGAACGGATTTCCAATTTATTCTTAAAATGCCAAAAACATATAATTTTCATTTCAGCACGGTGATTATGATTCCTTAGGTCGTGTTTGATATCTTAGACAATATTAGGCAATTCGCCTCCAGCTCCCTTCGGGCCCACGACAGAAGAATGGGCTGTATCGCACGAAAATTTGGAACCTGGAATGATTTCCAGTTTTATGACCGTAAAATGCCAAAAAATATAATTTTGTCATTTTGGCATGCTGATTATGATTCCTAGTTCGTATTTAATGTCCCGTACAAATATTAGGCTATCTATTTCCGGCTTACTCCGGGCCAACGGTGGAAGGGAAGGGCTATAACATATGAAAAATTTGGACTCGAGCGGATTTCTAGTTTGATGGCCGTAAAATTCCAAACAAATTTAATCAGGTAATTTCAGCACGGTGATTATGGTTTCTTAGATCATATTTGATATCCTGGAAAAATATTAGGCAATCCGGCTCTGGCTCACTCGGGAACCACGACGGAAGGGAAGGGCTATAGCATACGAAAATTTGGGACGCGGGAGAATTTCTAGTTTGATGGCCGTAAAATGCCAAAAATTGTAATCTGATCATTTAAGCACGGTGGTTATGGTTCCTTAGGTCATATTTGGTGTCCATGACAAATATTAGACGATCCAGTTCCAGCTCACTCTGGGCCCACGACACAAGGGAAGGGTTAGAACACACGAAAATTAGAGACTCGAACGGATTTCCATTTTATGGCTGTGAAATGCCAAAACATATAATTTTCATTTCGGCACGGTGATTATGGATCTTTATGTCGTATTTTTTATCTTAGACAAATATTACGCAAGTGGGGTCCGACTCCTTTCGGGCCCATGACAGAAGGAATGGGCTGTATCACACAAAAATTTTAAACCCGGAAAGATTTCATGTTTTATGATCGTAAAATGCCAAAACAATATAATTTTGGTTCCTAGGTCGTATTTAATGTCCCGTACAAATATTAGGCGATTCTTTCCTGACTTACTCCGGGCCCACAGTGGAAGGGAAGGGCTATAACACTTGAAAAATTTGGACTCGAGCGGATTTCGAGTTTGATGGCCGTAAAATTCCAAAAAAATGTAATCAGGTCATTTCGGTATGATGATTATGGTTCCTTAGGTCTTATTTGATATCCTGTACAAATATTGGGCAATCCGAGTTCGGCTCACTCCGGGCACACGGCGGAAGGGAAGGGCTATAGCATACAAAAATTTGGAACTCGGGCGGATTTCTACTTTCATGGTCGTAAACTGCCAAAAAATGTAATATGATCTTTTAAGCACGGTGATTATGGTTGCTTAGGTCGTATTTTATGTCCATGACAAATATTAGACAATCCAGTTCCAGCTCACTCTGGGCCCACGACGCAAAGGAAGTGTTAGAGCACACGAAAATTAGAGACTCGAACGGATTTCCATTTTATGGCTGTAAAATGCTAAAACATATAATTTTCATTCGGCACGGTGATTATGGTTCCTTAGGTCGTATTTGATATCTTAGACAATATTAGGCAATTCGACTCCGGCTCCGTTCGGTCCCACGGCGGAAGGAATGGGCTGTATCACACGAAAATTTGGAACCCGGAAGTTTTATGACCGTAAAATGCCAAAAAATATAATTTTGTTGTTTTGGCACGCTGATTATGATTCATAGGTCATATTTAATGTCCAGTACAAATATTAGGCAATCCGTTTCCAGCTTACTCCGGGCCCACGGTGGAAGGGAAGGGCTATAGCACACGAAAAATTTAGGACTCGGACGGACTTCCAATTTTACGGCCTTAAAATGCCAAAAAATATAATCATGTAATTTTGGCACTGTGTTTATGGTTCTTTAGGTTGTATTTTATATCCTGGGCAAATATTAGGCGATCTGGGTCTGGTTCACTCGGGAACCACGGCGGAAGGGAAGGACTATAGCACATGAAAATTTGGGATGCGGGTAAATTTCCAGTTTGATGGCCGTAAAATGCAAAAAATGTAATCTGATCATTTAAGCACGGTGATTATGGTTGCTTAGGTCGTATTGGATGTCCCATTTCCAGCTCACTCTGGGCCTACGACGCAAGGGAAGGGTTAGAGCACACGAAAATTAGACACTCGAACGGATTTCCATTTTTTGGCTGTAAAATGCCAAAACATATAATTTTCATTCGGCATGGTGATTAGGGTTGCTTAGGTCGTATTTGATATCTTAGGCAATTCGGGTCCGGCTCCGTTCGGGTCCGCAGCAGAAGGAATGGGCTGTATCACACGAAAATTTGGAACCCGGAAAGATTTCCAGTATTATGACCGTAAAATGCCAAAATAATATAATTTTTTGTTTTAGCACGCTGATTATGGTTCCTAGGTCATATTTAATGTCCCGTACAAATATTAGGCGATACGTTTCCGGCTTACTCTGAGTCCACGGTGGAAGGGAAGGGCTATAGCATACGAAAAATTTAGGACTCGGACGGACAACCAGTTTTACGGCCGTAAAATGCCAAAAAATATAATCTGGTCATTTCGGCACGGTTATTATGGTTCCTTAGGTCATATTTGATGTCCTGGACAAATATTAGGCTATCCGGGTTCTGCTTACTCTGGGCCCACGGTGGAAGGGAATGGCTATAGCAGACGAAAAATTTAGGACTCGGACGGATTTCCAATTTTGCGGTCGTAAAATGCCAAAAAATATAATCTGGTCATTTCGACATGGTGATTATGGTTCCGTAGGTCGTATTTGATGTCCCGGATAAAAATTAGGCGATCCGGGTCCGGATCACTCCGGGACCACGAAGGAATTGAAGGGCTATAGCACACTAAAATTTGGGACGCGGACGGATTTTCTGTTTTATGGCCTTAAAATGCTAAAAAAATATAATATGGTCATTTAGGCATGGTGATTATGGTTCCTTAGGTCGTATTTGATGTCCTGGAAAAATATTAGGCGATCCGGTTCCGGATCACTCCAGGCCCATGGAGGAAGGGAAGGGCTATAGCACACTAAAGTTTGGGACTCGAATGGATTTCCAGTTTTACGGCCTTAAAATTCCAAAAAAATTAATCTGGTTTCAGCATGGTGATTATGGATCCTTAGGTCGTATTTGATGTCCTGGAAAAATATTAGGCGATCTGGGTCCGGATCACTCCAGGCCCACGGAGGAAGGGAAGGGCTATAGGACACTAATGTTTGGAATTCAGACGGATATCCAGTTTTACGGCCGTAAAATGCCAAAATTATGTAATCTGGTCATTTCAGCATGGTGATTATGGTTCCTTAGATCGTTTTTTGAAGTCCTGGAAAAATATTAGGCGATCCGTGTCCGGCTTACTCCGGTCCCACGACGTAAGGGATGGGCTGTATTACACGTAAATTAGGGACCCGGACAGATTTCCAGTTTTATGACCGTAAAATGCCAACAATATAATTTTGTCATTTTGGCACGGTGATTATGGTTCCTAGGTCGTATTTAATGTCCCGTACAATTATTAGGCGATTCGTTTCAGACTTACTCTGGGCCCACAGTGGAAGGGAAGGGCTATAGCACTTGAAAAATTTGGACTCGAGCGGATTTCCAGTTTGATGGCCGTAAAATTCCAAAAAATGTAATCAGGTCATTTTGGCACGGTGATATGGTTCCTTAGGTCATATTTGATGTCCTGGACAAATATTATGCGATCCGGGCTCAGCTTACTCGGGGCACACGGCGGAAGGGAAGGGCTATAGCATATGAAAATTTGTGACTCGGGCGGATTTCCACTTTCATGGCCGTAAAGTGCTAAAAAATGTAATTTGATCATTTAAGCACAATGATTATGGTAGCTTAGGTCATATTTTATATCCATGAAAAATATTAGATGATCCAGTTGTAGCTCACTCTGGGCCCACGACGCAAGGGAAGGGTTAGAGCACACGAAAATTAGAGACTCGAACGGATTTCCATTTTAGGGCTATAAAAGCCAAAACATATAATTTTCATTTCAGAACGGTGATTATGGTTCCTTAGGTCGTATTTGACATCTTAGACAATATTAGGTAATTCGCCTCCAGCTCCGTTCGGGCCCACGGCGGAAGGAATGGGCTGTATCACACAAAAATTTGGAACCCGGAAAGATTTCCAGTTTTATGACTGTAAAATGCCAAAAAATATAATTTTGTCATTTTGGCACACTGATTATGGTTCCTAGGACATATTTAATGTCTCGTACAAATATTAGGCGATCCATTTCCGTCTTACTCCGTGCCCACGGTGGAAGGGAAGGGCTATAACACACCTAAAAATTTAGGACTCGGACGGACTTCCAGTTTTATGGCCGTAAAACGCCAAAAAATATAATCTGGTTATTTAGGCATGGTGATTATGGTTCCAAAGGCCGTATTTGATGTCCCAAAAAAATATTAGGCGATCCGAGTCCAGCGCACTCCGGGCCCACGGCGGAAGGGATGAACTGTATTACACGTAATTTAGAGACAGAGACAGATTTCTAATTTTATGACCGTAAAATGTAAAAATATGATTTTGTCATTTTGGCATGGTGATTATGGTTCCTAGGTCGTATTTAATGTCCAGTACAAATATTAGGCGATCTGTTTCTGGCTTACTCCGGGCCCACAGGGGAAGGGAAGGGCTATAGCACACGAAAATTTGGGACTCGGGCCGATTTCCACTTTGATGGCCGTAAAATGCCAAAAATATAATTTAGTCATTTTTGCATGGTGATTATGGTTCCTTAGGTTGTATTTGATGTCTTGTACAAACATTATGCGATCCAGGTCCGGCTCCATCCAGGATTATAGTGGAAAAGAAGGGCTATGGCAAGCAAAAATTTTGGACTCGAGCGGATTTCCAATTTGACGGCCGTAAAATTCCAAAAAATGTAATTACGTCATTTTGGCACGATGATTATGGTTCCTTACGTCGTATTTGATGTCCTGGACAAATTTTAGTCTATTCGGTTTCCGCTTATTCCGGGCCCACGGTGGAAGGGAATGGATACAGCACACAAAAAATTTAGGACTCGGACGGAGTTCCAGTTTTACAGTCGTAAAATGCCAAAAAATATAATCTGGTCATTTAGGCATGGTGATTATGGTTCCATAGGCCGTATTTGATGTCCCAAAAAAATATTAGGCGATCCGAGTCCGGTGCACTGCGGGCCCACGGCAGAAGGGATGAACTGTATTACATGTAATTTAGGGACACAGACAGATTTCTAATTTTATGATCGTAAAATGTTAAAAATATAATTTTGTCATTTTCGCACGGTGATTATGGTTCCTAGGTCGTATTTAATGTCCCGTACAAATATTAGGCGATCCGTTTTCGGCTTACTCCGGGCCCACAGTGGAAGGGAAGGGCTATAGCACACCTAAAAATTTAGGACTCGGACGGACTTCCAGTTTTACGGTCGTAAAATGCCAAAAAATATAATCTGGTCATTTAGGCATGGTGATTATGGTTCCAAAGGCCGTATTTGATGTCCCGAATAAATATTAGGCGATCCGAGTCCAGCGCACTCCGGGCCCACGGCAGAAGGGATGAACTGTATTACACGTAATTTAAAGACATAGACAGATTTCTAATTTTATGATCGTAAAATGTAAACAATATGATTTTGTCATTTTTGCACGGTGATTATGGTTCCTAGGTCGTATTTAATGTCCCGTACAAATATTAGGCAATCCATTTCTGGCTTACTCCGGGCCCACGGGGGAAGGGAAGGGCTATAGCACACAAAAATTTGGGACTCGGGCCGATTTCCACTTTAATGGCCGTAAAATGCCAAAAATATAATTTGGTCTTTTTGGCATGGTGATTATGGTTCCTTAGGTCGTATTTGATGTCTTTTACAAACATTATGCGATCCGGGTCCGGCTCCATCCGGGATTATAGCGGAAAAGAAGGGCTATGGCAAGCAAAAATTTTGGACTCGGGCAGATTTCCACTTTTATGGCCGTAAAATGCCGTAAATATAATTTGGTCTTTTTGGCATGGTGATTATGGTTCTTTAGACCATATTTGATGTCTTGTACAAACATTATGCGATCCAGGTCCGGCTCCATACGGGATTATAGCGAAAAAGAAGGGCTATGGCAAGCAAAAATTTTGGACTCGAGCGGATTTCCAGTTTGAAGGCCGTAAAATTCCAAAAAAATGTAATCAGGTCATTTCGGCATGGTGATTATGGTTCCTTAGGTTGTATTTGATGTCCTGGACAAATATTCGACTATCCGGGTTCGGCTTATTCTAGGCCCACGGTGGAACACGAAAAATTTAGGATTCGGACGGATTTTCAGTTCTATGGTCGTAAAATGCCAAAAAATATAATCTGGTCATTTCGGCATGGTGATTATCATTCCATAGGTCGTATTTGATATCCTAGATAAAAATGAGGCGATCCAGATCACTCAGGGGCCACGGAGGAATGGAAGGGCTATAGCACATTAAAATTTGGGACTCGAATGGATTTCCAGTTTTACGGCCTTAAAATGCCAAAAAATGTAATCTGATCATTTCAACATGGTGATTATGGTTCCTCAGGCCGTATTTGATGTCCTGGAAAAATATTAGGTGATTCGTGTCTGGATCACTCCGGGCCCACGGAGGAAGGGAAGGGCTATAGTACACTAAAGTTTGGGACTCAGACAGATATCCTGTTTTACGGCTGTAAACTGCCAAAAAATATAATATGGTCATTCCGGCATGGCGATTATGGTTCCTTAGATCGTATTTGATGTCCTGGACAAATATTAGACGATCCGGGTTCGGCTCACTCCGAGCACACGGCGGAAGGGAAGGGCTATAACATACGAAAATTTGGGACTCGAGCGGATTTCCACTTTCATGGTCGTAAATTGCCAAAAAATGTAATCTGATCTTTTAAGCACGGTGATTATGGTTGCTTAGGTAGCATTTGATATCCATGACAAATATTAGACGATCCAGTTCCAGCTCACTCTGGGCCCACGACGCAAGGGAAGGGTTAGAGAACACAAAAGTTAGAGACTCGAATGGATTTCCATTTTATGGCTGTAAAATGCCAAAACATATAATTTTCATTTCGGCACGGTAATTATGGTTCCTTAGGTAGTATTTGATATCTTAGAAAATATTAGGCAATTTGCCTCCAGCTCCGTTCGGGCCCACGGCGGAAGGAATGGGCTGTATCACACGAAAATTTAGAACCCGAAAAGATTTCCAGTCTTATGACCGTAAAATGCCAAAAAATATAATTTTGTCGTTTTGGCACGCTGATTATGATTCCTAGGTCGTATTTAATGTCCCGTACAAATATTAGGCGATCCGTTTCTGACTTACTCCGGACCCACGGTGGAAGGGAAGGGCTATAGCACATGAAAAATTTGGACTCGAGCGGATTTCTAGTTTGATGGCCGTAAAATTCCAAAAAATTGTAATCAGGTAATTTCGGCACGGTGTTTATGGTTATTTAGGTCGTATTTTATATCCTGGACAAATATTAGGCGATTCGGGTCTTGTTCACTCAGGAAGCACGGCGGAAGGGAAGGGCTATAGCACATGAAAATTTTGGAGGCAGGACAATTTCCAGTTTGATGGCCGTAAAATGCCAAAAAATGTAATCTGATCATTTAAGCACGGTGATTATAGTTTCTTACGTCGTATTTGATGTCCATGACAAATATTAGACGATCCATTTCCAGATCACTCTGGGCCCACGACGCAAGCGAAGGGTTAGAGCACACGAAAATTAGAGACTCGAACGGATTTCCATTTTATGGCTGTAAAATGCCAAAACATATAATTTTCATTTCGGCACGGTGATTATGGTTCCTTAGGTCATATTTGATATCTTAGACAATATTAGGCAATTCGCCTTCGGCTCCGTTCGGGCCCACGGCGGAAGGAATGGGCTGTATCACACGAAAATTTGGAACCCGGAAAGATTTCCAGTTTTATGACCTTTAAATGCCAAAAAAATATAATTTTGTCTTTTTGGCACACTGATTATGATTCCTAGGTCATATTTATTTTCTTTTACAAATATTAGGCTATCTATTTCCGGCTTACTCCGGGCCCACGGTGGAAGGGAAAGGCTATAGCACATGAAAAATTTGGACTCGAGCTGATTTCTAATTTGATGGCCGTAAAATTCCAAAATAAATTTAATCAGGTAATTTTAGCACGGTAATTATGGTTCCTTAGGTCGTATTTGATATCCTGGACAAATATTTGGCGATTCGGGTCTGGCTCACTCGGGGACCACGGCGGAAGGGAAGGGCAATAGCACACGAAAAATTGGGACGCAGGAGAATTTCCAGTTTTATGGCCGTAAAATACCAAAAAATGTAATCTGATCATTTAAGCATGGTTCTTATGGTTGCTTAGGTTGTATTTGATGTCCATGACAAATATTATACGATCCAGTTCCAGCTCACTTTGGGCCCACGACGCAGGGGGAGGGTTAGAGCGCACAATAATTAGAGACTCGAACGAATTTCCATATTATGGCTGTAAAAGGCCAAAACATATAATTTTCATTTCGGCACGGTGATTATGGATCTTTAGGTCATATTTTATATCTTAGAAAAACATTACTTAATTCGGGTCCGACTCCGTTCGGGCCCACGGCGGAAGGAATAGGCTATATCACACGAAAATTTGGAACCGGGAAAGATTTCTAGTTTTATGATCGTAAAATGCCAAAAAATATAATTTTGTCATTTTGGCACGCTGATTATGGTTCCTAGGTCGTATTTAATGTCACGTAAAAATATTAGGCATTCTGTTTCCGACTTAGTCCGGGCTCACGGTGGAAGGGAAGGGCTATATCACATGAAAAATTTGGACTCGAGTGGATTTCTAGTTTGATGTCCGTAAAATTCCAAAAAAATGTAATCATATAATTTTGGCACGGTGTTTATGCTTCCTTAGGTCCTATTTTATATCCTAGACAAATATTAGACGATCCGGGTCTGGCTCACTCAGGAACCACGGTCGAAGGGAAGGGCTATAGCACACGAATATTTGGGATGCGGGAGAATTTCCAGTTTCATGGTCGTAAAATGACCAAAAAATGTAATCTGATCTTTTAAGCATGGTGATTACGGTTGCTTAGGTCGTATTTGATGTTCATGACAAATATTAGACGATCAATTTCCATCTCACTCTGGGCCCACGACGCAAGGGAAGGGTTAGAGCACACAAAAATTAGATACTCGAACGGATTTCCATTTTATGGCTATAAAATGCCAAAACATATAATTTTCATTCGGCACGGTGATTATGGTTCCTTAGGTAGAATTTGATATCTTAGACAATTATTATGCAACTCGAGTCCGGCTCTGTTCGGTCCCACGGCGGAAGGAATGGGCCGCATCACATGAAAATTTGGAACCCGGAAAGATTTCCAGTTTTATGACCGTAAAATGCCAAAAAATATAATTTTGTCATTTTGGCACGCTGATTGTGGTTCCTAGGTCATATTTAATGTCCCGTACAAATATTAGGCGATCTTTTTCCGGTTTACTCCGGGTCCACGGTGGAAGGGAAGGGCTATAGCACAGGAAAAATTTAGGACCCGGATAGACTTCCAGTTTTACGGCCGTAAAATGCCAAAAATTTTAATCTGGTCATTTTGGCACGGTGATTAAGGTTCCTTAGGTCGTATTTGATGTCCTGGACAAATATTAGGCTATCCGAGTTCGGCTTACTCCGGGCCTACGATGGAAGGGAATGGCTATAGCAGACGAAAAATTTAGGACTCGTACGAATTTCCTATTTTATGGTCGTAAAATGCCAAAAAATATAATCTGATTTTTCGACATGGTGATTATGGTTCCATAGGTCGTATTTGATGTCCCGGATAAAACTTAGGCGATTCGGGTCCGGATCACTCCGGGACCACGAAGGAATGGAAGGGCTACAACACACTAAAATTTAGGACTCGGACGGATTTTCAGTTTTACGGCCTGAAAATGCCAAAAAAGTATAATATGGTCATTTCTGCATGGTGATTATGGTTCCATAGATCATATTTGATGTCCCGGAAATATATTAGGCGATCCGGTTCCGGATCACTCCGGGCCCATGGAGGAAGGGAAGGGCTATAGCACACTAAAGTTTGGGACTCGAATGGATTTCCAGTTTTACGGCCTTAAAATGCCAAAAAAATTAATCTGGTTTCGGCATGGTGATTATGGTTCCTTAGGTCGTATTTGATGTCCCGAAAAAATATTAGGCGATCCGGGTCCGGATCACACCAGGCCCACGGAGGAAGGGAAGAGCTATAGGACACTAAAGTTTGGAACTCGGACGGATATCCAGTTTTACTGCCGTAAAATGCCAAAACAATGTAATCTGGTCATTTCAATATGGTGATTATGGTTCCTTAGGTCGTATTTGATGTCCTGGATAAATATCAGGTGATCCGTGTCCGGCTCACTCCGGGCCCACGGCGGAAGGGATGGGCTGTATTACACGTAAATTAGGGACCCGGACAGATTTCAAGTTTTATGACCGTAAAATGCCAACAATATAATTTTTTCATTTTGGCGCAGTGATTATGGTTCCTAGGTCGTATTTAATGTCCTGTACAAATATTAGGCGATTCGTTTCTAACTTACTCTGGGCCGACAGTGGAAGGGAAGGGCTATAACACTTGAAAAATTTGGACTCGAGCGGATTTCCAGTTTGATGGCCGTAAAATTCCAAAAAAATGTAATCAGGTCATTTTGGCACGGTGATATGGTTACTTAGGTCATATTTGATGTCCTGTACAAATATTAGGCGATCCGGGTTCGGCTCACTCCGGGCACACGGCGGAAGGGAAGGGCTATAACATACGAAAATTTGTGACTCGGGCGGATTTCCACTTTCATGGCTGTAAAGTGCAAAAAAATGTAATCTGATTTTTTAAGCACGATGATTATGGTAGCTTAGGTTGTATTTTATATCCATGACAAACATTAGACGATCCAGTTCCAGCTCACTCTGGGCCAACGACGCAAGGGAAGGGTTAGAGCACACGAAAATTAGAGACTCGAACAGATTTCCATTTTAGGGCTATAAAATGCCAAAACATATAATTTTCATTTTTGGCACGGTGATTATGGTTCCTTAGGTCGTATTTGACATCTTAGAAAATATTAGGCAATTCGCCTCTGGCTCCGTTTGGGCACACGGCGGAAGGAATGGGCTGTATCACACGAAAATTTGGAACCCGAAAAGATTTCCAGTTTTATGACCGTAAAATGCTAAAATAATATAATTTTGTCATTTTGGCATGCTGATTATGGTTCCTAGGTCGTAATTAATGTCCCGTACAAATATTAGGCGATCCGTTTCCGGCTTACTCCGGGCCCACGGTGGAAGGGAAGGGCTATAACACACCAAAAAATTTAGGACACGGACGGACTTCCAATTTTACTGCCATAAAATACCAAAAATTATAATCTGGTCATTTAGGCATGGTGATTATGGTTCCATAGGTCGTATTTGATGTCCCAAAAAAATATTAGGCGATCCGAGTCCGGTGCACTCCGGGCCCACGGCTGAAGGGATGAACTGTATTACACGTAATTTAGGGACACAGACAGATTTCTAATTTTATGACCGTAAAATGTAAAAAATATGATTTTGTCATTTAGGCACGGTGATTATTGTTCCTAGGTCGTATTTAATGTCCCGTACAAATATTAGGCGATCAGTTTCTGGCTTACTCCAAGCCCACGGGGGATGGGAAGTGCTATACACACGAAAATTTGGGACTCGGGTCGATTTCCACTTTAATGGCCGTAAAATGCCAAAAATATAATTTGGTCTTTTTGGCATGGTGATTATGGTTCCTTAGGTCGTATTTTATGTCCTTTACAAAGATTATGCGATCCAGGTCCGGCTCCATCTGGGATTATAGCGGAAAAGAAGGGCTATGGCAAGCAAAAATTTTGGACTCGAGCGGATTTCCAGTTTGATGGCCGTAAAATTCCAAAATAATGTAATCAGGTCATTTTGGCACGGTGATTATGGTTCCTTAGGTCGTATTTGATGTCGTGGAAAAATATTAGCTATCCGAGTTCCGCTTATTCTGGGCCCACAGTGGAAGGGAATGGCTATAGCACACGAAAAATTTAGGACTCGGACGGACTTCTAGTTTTACGGCCGTAAAATGCCAAAAAATATAATTTGGTCATTTAGGCATGGTGATTATGGTTCCATTGGCTGTATTTTATGTCCCGAAAAAATATTAGGCGATCCGAGTCCGGTGCACTCCGGGCCCACGTCAGAAGGAATGAACTGTATTACATGTAATTTAAGGGCACGGACAGATTTCTAATTTTAAGACCGTATAATGTGAAAAATATAATTATTTCATTTTGGCACGGTGATTATGGTTCCTAGGTCGTATTTAATGTCCCGTACAAATATTAGGCGATCCGTTTCTGGCATACTCCGGGCCCACGGGGGAAGGCAAGGGCTAAAGCACACGAAAATTTGGGACTCGGGCGGATTTCCACATTGATGGTCGTAAAATGCCGAAAATATAATTTGGTCTTTTTGTCATGGTGATTATGGTTCCTTAGGTCGTATTTGATGTCTTGTACAAACATTAGGCGATTCGTTTCTGACTTACACCGGGCCCACAGTGGAAGGTAAGGGCTATAGCACTTGAAAAATTTGGACTTGAGCGGATTTCCAGTTTGATGGTCGTAAAATTCCAAAAAAAATCTAATCAGGTCATTTAGGCATGGTGATTATGGTTCCTTAGGTCATATTTGATGTCCTGGACAAATATTAGGCTATCCGAGTTCGGCTTATTCCAGGCCCACGGTGGAAGGGAATGGCTATACCACACGAAACATTTAGGACTCGGACGGATTTCCAGTTTTATGGTCGTAAAATGCCAAAAAATATAATCTGGTCATTTCGGCATGGAGATTATGGTTCCATAGGTCGTATTTGATGTCCCGGATAAAAATTAGGCAATCCGGATCCAAATCACTCTGGGACCACGGAGTAATGGAAGGGCTATAGCACACTAAAATTTGGGACTCGAATGGATTTCCAGTTTTACGGCCTTAAAATGCCAAAAGATGTAATCTGGTCATTTCAGCATGGTGATTATGGTTCCTTAGGTCGTATTTGATATCCTAGAAAATTATTAGGCGATTCGTGTCCGGATCACTCGGGGCCCACGGAGGAAGGGAAGGTCTATAGCACACTAAAGTTTGGGACTCAGACAGATTTCCAGTTTTACGGTTGTAAAATGCCAAAAAATGTAATATGTCCATTTCGGCATGGTGATTATGGTTCCTTAGATCGTATTTGATGTCTCGGACTAATATTAGGCAATCTAAGTCCGGATCACTCCGGGACCACGGAGGAATGGAAGGGCTATACCACACTAAAATTTGGGACTCGGCCGGATTTCCAGTTTTACGGCCTTAAATTTCCAAAACAATTAATCTAGTCATTTTGGCATGGTGATTATGGTTCCTTAGGTCGTATTTGAAGTCCCGAAAAAATATTAGGCGATCCGGGTCCGGATCACTCCAGGCCCACGGAGGAAGGGAAGGGCTATAGGACACAAAAGTTTGGAACTCGGACGGATATCCAGTTTTAAGGCCGTAAAATGCCAAAATAATGTAATCTGGTCATTTCAGTACGGTGATAATGGTTCCTTAGGTCGTATTTGATATTCTGCACAAGTATTAGGCGATCCGGGTCCAGCTCACTCCGGTCCCACGGCGGAAGGGATGGGCTTATTACACGTAAATTAGGGACCCGGACAGATTTCCAGTTTTATGACCGTAAAATACCAAAAATATAATTTTGTCATTTTGGCATGGTGATTATGGTTCCTAGATCGTATTTAATGTCCCGTAAAATATTAGGCGGTTCGTTTCTGACTTACTTCGGGCCCACGGTGGAAGGGAAGGGCTATAGCACTTGAAAAATTTGGACTCGAGCAGATTTCCAGTTTGATGGCCGTAAAATTCCAAAAAATGTAATCAGGTCATTTTGGCACGATGATTATGGTTCCTTAGGTCATATTTGATGTCCTGGACAAATACTAGGCGATCCGGGTTCGGCTCACTCCGGGCACACGGCGGAAGGGAAGGGCTATGGCATACGAAAATTTGGGACTCGGGCAGATTTCCACTTTCATGGTCGTGAATTACCAAAAAATGTAATCTGATCTTTTAAGCATGGTGATTATGGTTGCTTAGGTCGTATTTGATGTCCATGTCAAATATTAGACGATCCAGTTCCAGCTCATTCAGGGCCCATGACGCAAGGGAATGGTTAGAGCACACGAAAATTAGAGACTCGAACAGATTTCCATTTTATGGCTGTAAAATGCCAAAACAAATAATTTTCATTTCGACACGATGATTATGGTTCCTTAGGTCGTATTTGATATCTTAGAAAAATATTAGGCAATTCGGGTCCGGCTCCGTTCGGGCCCACGGAGGAAGGAAGGGGATATATCACATGAAAATTTGGAACCCGGAAAGATTTCCAGTTTTATGACCGTAAAATGCCAAAAAAATATAATTTTGTCGTTTTGGCACACTTATTATGGTTCCTAGATCGTATTTAATGTCTCGTACAAATATTAGGAGATCCGTTTCCGGCTTACTCCGGGCCCACGGTGGAAGGGAAGGGCTATATCACAAGAAATATTTGGACTCAAGCGGATTTCTAGTTTGATGGCTATAAAATTCCAAAAAATGTAATCAGTTAATTTCGGCACGGTGATTATGGTTCCTTAGGTCGTATTTGATATCCTGGACAAATATTAGGCGATCCGGGTCTGGCTCACTCGAGGACCCCAGCAGAAGGGAAGGGCCATAGCACATGAAAATTTGGGACGCCGGAGAATTTCCAGTTTGATGGCCGTAAAATGCCAAAAAATGTAATCTGATCATTTAAGCACGGTGATTGTCGACGCCCCCTTTTTCCCTGAAGAGCGAAATCGAGTTCACGATATTTGGGAGGACAACTCTTTTCCCACTTTGGGAATTGGGTTTTGAGAGTTTGGAGAGTCGCCACCTAATGATTATAGTGCATTAGGACACTTTAAAAGAAATAAAGATAGAAAACCAGAGTTCGGGTAAGGGTTTGAAATTATCTCCAGGGGAAGGTGTTAGGCACCCTTCAAGATTCACTAGTGTGGTTCCCAACCATGCTACAATTGTGACTTTAAGAAAAAAAAATAGAAGAAGCAAGTAAAGTTTTCACATAAGGATCACAAATAAGTTGAAAGCTTTAAAGAAAAGAAAAGAATACAATTTTTTTAAGAAAAAAAAGCGATTATTTGAAGAAATACAATTTAAAGAAAACATTTGCGAAAAAAAGGAAAAGGAAAAGGGGGGTCCTAGGTTTATACAAAATATGGATCACATCTATGCAATATCCAGCAATCACTCCTCAAAATAGGGGTCGCACGTGATATTAGCGCACCGGTCATCATATCCATATTCTACAGTTCCCACCCCGTTAAGGTATTTAAACGCGATTAGTCTCGTTTACTTATTGCATGCTAGTACCTGTCCCATCCTATCAGTCCCGGGGTATCAGGACTTCTAATCCTAAAGGGGAAGGAAGGGATATAGGCCTATATGGAGTTCAAAGGTAAAAATTCTAATTGCGACATACAAAAACAAGTAACAAATATAGGGATGAACAAGCAAATAAGTAAGGCTCAAGTAAACCCCTTAACCAAACAACACTTAGTTTAGCATGTCTTGCACATACTGATTTGGTCTTTAACTTAAACAGAGAAAGCAGACTGGTTTAACACATGTATTTAGATAGAAAGTCCGCATTAGGCAACTCGAATCCAATTGTCGGAAGTTAAGCTATTTTAAGTGAGTGATTCAGAAAATACTGGTTTCAGAAAGAAGTAATTGCAGAAGAGTTTTGAAAAGGAAGTATAGATTGCAGCAAGTTAAAAATGATTGTTAAAGAAAGGTATGCAGACTGCCTAAACATAGAAATAATTGTAAAGAATTTTAGAGAAAAAGGCAGAATTTTTAAGAAAAAGAATGAACTGCAGAACTATATTTAAAAGATGAGTTCAGGAAAACCAAAGTTTAGTAGGAAAATGTTTAGGCAGAACATTAAGAGAGAAACTGTTTCAAAAAAAAAAGATGCAGATTTGAAGAACTTAAAAGTATACTGGTCCAAAGGTTTTATTAAAAGATGGAGGCTTTTGAAAACGTTACTGAATTAAGACGTTTAAGGACCAGTTAACAGACTCCTATTGCTTAAAACGAATTAATCGCATTTGATATAAGATCCTATAGGCATGATATCTAAATTCGATTTTTAGACTTTTTATTGAATTGATGAAAAGATGATTGTTTGATTAGCCCTATAGCTTGCCTAATGAATATGCAGTCCTAAAGACATGATTTCTATATGCATTGATTTACATGAACATTAAAGTCCTATAGGTAAGATTTCTAATTGTGTGCAATATGATTAAACAATAAACCCTATAGGCATGGCATCTAGGAGAATGAATTAAAATGTCAAACAGACCTATAGGCAGGATGTCTAGTAAGGAAATTAAAGTCCTAAAGACATGATATCTACCCTTTTATTGATGCAAGAAAGTAAACCCCTCCCACACCCTTTTACTATATCCCCCAAGTTTCATACAAAGATTATTACAAATCAAACTGGAAATTAAAGATACATCAAAAGCTAACAGCTGGATCCAAGCAGACTAATTCAATCTTGATGTCCAATAACATGCGTTTAACCAATTTCGGGATCCAGATTTCCAAAGCCTTCTCTTATCCAAAGTGTTTCAGAGTTCCAAGGAGCCTCAAGGGCTCCACGCAATGCTTACACTCTGGATAACAATTAGAACAGAATAGCGCAGTGTGGAATAGCTAGCCCTCAGGCATCTAAGTTCAGAGGGAGCTCAAGGTCCCAAAGCATGGCTTGCAAGAGAGGGGAAGAACTTAGATCTAGGAGTAAGTGTAACGTGATTGGGGAACCATAACAAATGGTGGTCGTACCCAGCCATAGGTGCAGACTGACACACCCCTAACCATTTGTTTTGTCAAACAAGTTAGGGACAGACCCTTGAGGGTCAGACCTGAGTCTGAATGGTGATTAGGACACCATCAGACTCATGTCCAGGCTCAAACACATAAGAGGGAGAAGGGAAGTGGGAATTGATTAAGTTAGAGGTTCAAAGGGACCTAGTTCAGAGTCATAGACAGCAATGTGAAGTGATGCTATGTCTTGAACTACAACTCACACAAAAAAAAAGGGTAAAGGGAATGGGAGTTCACATAAGCATATTACTTGGCAGAAACATAAGGAAAGAAAGCATAAAAGACTAGGAAATAAACACATGGTGAAGGAAAACATAGCAGACCAAGAGGTAAACACATAGTGAAGAGGGAATTATTTAACTAGATTATACCAGTTGCAAAATAATGAAAACAGCAGAACAACAGAGTAAACAAATAGTAGAAATCAGCAGGAGCAGACTTCAAGTTTGCAGCAGAACACTTGAGAGTTCAAGAGAACTCAGGAATTTATCAGAAGGTAAAAGGAGAGTAGAGAACAGAGTGCTTGATGCTATCAGTAAGAGAAGCAATTTTCTTGTGAGAGAGTTCAGTGCAGAAGAGTTGTATTTTCGAATGCAGAAAACAGTTGTGTAAGCATGTGTGAAAGTAATAAATTGTGAGTGTAAGCCTGTTTAGTGCAGAGAAGCTGTGTTTTTTGAAAGTGTAAAGGGGTAGCCCCTTTTATAGTGCAGAAAGCAGGTAAGAAGAAGGTAAGAAATAATTTGAAAATCAATCACAAAGATTTCCCTTTAGCCAAGGGATTGATTTCAAACGGGCATGATAAATAAGGAAGGGGAATAATTTGAAAACCTTTTCTAGAGTAGCGTAATATGGGCAAATACACAGGACATTATTTAAGGGAAATAGTTCGACACGGTTTGGACCAAATAAGGAAAGACAATCAATTAGCAGTCAGTAAAATTAGGGCTTGAGTCTTAGCTCAAATGAATCCAGCCAGGAAAGGTGAAGAGAAACTTAATTTAAAGAAAATCATCAACAATCAATCAAACCCCTTTTGAAAAGGGACTCGGAATCAATCACAGGCTGGCCAAAGGACTTTTGAAAGAGGAGAATTTGTCATATAAAAAGCATACAGACATGCACAAATAAGAGAACATTGTATATAAAAAATCCAGGATTATAACAAAAGGTCGAGTCCAATTCATAGACTCTGAATAAGTTCAAGAGAGAACCCTAGGGTTCTGACATAGAACCCTAGTCCGAACACCAGCTCAAACTTGTCAAAACCCCTAAATCTTGGGGTCTTTAACGGAGAGGAGGAGGTGAGCCATTGAAATGGACTCAGAGGTCTCTTTCAGAGACTTGCGCGAAAATAAACATAGAGAACAGTAGGAAACACATACAATAGAAATCATGTAAGAAAATATGGCAGAGACGGTCATGCGAGTTTAGTCTAAAGGCAGAGGAAAATATAAAGTATAAAAAAAAAGAACAGAAAAATCAAGTTCATGCGTAGTAGAGACGAAACACACGAGATAAACATAGATGAAACACACATAAAGAAAAGAGAAGAAGAATCAGAAAGTTTTTCTAGAAACCCTAGTTTTGAAAATCGAATAATTTCAAAAGAAAAATTGGGAAAACCCCTGAAACATCGAATATAGCACAGATATAGCATAGATCTAAGGTAAAACAAATAGGAAAACCTTGAATGGCTTTAGGACTCCTCAGAAACCCTAGAAACGAGAAGGCTTGGAAGAGGTCTGGTCTGGAGTCGATCTAAGCCATAGCTATGCTCTTAAGGCTCGAATATGTCGGAACGGGGCCGGAGAGGCCATAGAATCTTAGATCTGTGGAGGATCTGCTCGAACACCATCAAGGTCGAACCTCAAAATCTTAAAAAAACATGACTTAGGAGTGAAGGAGAGTGAGCACAGGCTGTCCATGGCCTGAGAAGCCATGGGCTCCGGTGAGATTGGCCGGAGAAGACGAAGGAAACGATTAGAGATTTTCGAGTGTTTGAGAGCGTTTGAGAGAGAGAGAGAGAGAGAGTTTGAGGGTGGCGGTCGAAGAGGGAATGAGGGTTAGGGTTAGGTCATGTAAAATTAAAAAGGAAAGAATGATTTGTGGCCGTTGATCAAAAGGATCAACGGCCAGGATTTAAAGAGATTTTTGGGTGGGTTTAGGCAATTGGGTTAGGGGTTGGAATTGGGCTGGTCCAATTTGGGTTTGAAATTGGCTGAAATTGAAATGGGAATGTGGTTAAAATTGAAATTAATTGAGGCTACAATTGAAATAGCCAGTTTTCCCGTTTTATATTTATAAAAAATAATAAAAATGATTTAAAAAATAAATTAAAGGCACTGAGTCAATAAATAATATGTAAATATTAATTTAAAAATATTGGGATCAATATGTATTTATAAAAAATGCTATTAAATCTTATAGAGGCTAGTATTGCAATTACATGCAATTTAGTTTTAAAATACCAAACAAATTTGTAAAAATATGCAAAAAATCATTTTAACTATATTTTGATGTAAATATAAGAATAAAATAAATTATTCTCCAAAATGGCAAGTTTTGGGAATAATTATTGAATTTTATGGTGCAAAAATAGGCCATAAATTGGTTTAAAAAATCATTAAAAATGCCAAACCCCTTAGGTGTGCTTATATATGCACATATATATTATTTTAAAAGTATTTTGGGTATATAAAAAATACATAGGGAAAAATTGGGTATCAACAACTGCTCCTCTTTACCCGGGGAGGATGAAAGAGTTGTCGGGTAAAAATATGATGACCAATTTTGACCGGAAGCGGCGTTTTGAAAAGAATTTGACCGAGCTCTGGTTTCTGAGCTACCTAAATATCCCTGGTCTTACAGGAATCAGGCCGTATGAAGTTCAGGAATCGCTGATGGAACATGCCGACGGAGGTTTGAAAGGACGGACGCGACGCTCGGAAACAAAAAGGCATTTTGAAGTTGATCGGTTGCGAGAACCGGAACGGAGTCACTCCTGCTGAGACGGCCATTGCTAGCTGGTGTTCCTGCAAATGAGCAATGCAGCGTATATTGTGCATAATTAAAACATGATGCAAGTTCTCATTAGACCATGAGTGCTATCTTTGGACGGTTAGGATGACGTCCTCAGACCATGATGTCCTGGGCCATGAAGTGCAAACTTGAAGGATTCGCAGGCTATGAAATGATGTGCTCAGGCTATGATAATGGTGCGTCTGAACCATGACGCCTTTGAATAATGATGTGCAAGATATAAAGTGGGATCCTCAGGCCATGGAATGGTGTTCTCGGGCTATGAAGATGGTGCCTTCGAATGATGATGCCTTTGGATAGTTTGGCGATATTTCAGCCCATGAAATGCAAGATTTGGTGGTATTTCAGCCGACACGAAAGCATAAATGGCGATCTTTCAGCCGACAGAAAAATTTAAATGCAATGCGGCAATATTCCAACCGATATGATAAGTAAAATGGCGGTATTTCAGCCGATAGAAAAATTTAAATGCAGTGCGGCGATATGATAAGTAAAATGGCGATATTTCAGCCGATAGAAAAATTTAAATGCAGTGCGGCGATATTCCAGCCGATATGATAAGTAAATGGCGATATTTCAGTCGATTTGCAAGATGTAAATGAAAGTGGCGGTATTTGAGCCATGCAAGAAAGATAAAGTGGCGGCATTTCAGCCATGCAAGTGGAGGTAGAGCTTAACCTCGGAAGGCAGAAAGGGTAGCTTATGCAGATAATGCAGGATGGAGACAACGCTTAGTCTCGGAAGGTAGAAAGATAGCCTTATGCAATGTAGATAATGCAGATAGAGACAACGCTTAGTCTCGGAAGGCAAAAAGATAGCCTTATGCAATGCAGATAATGCAGATGGAGACAACGCTTAGTCTCCGAAGGCAGGAAGGTAGCCTTATGCAGATGATGCTAAATGGAGACAACGCTTAGTCTCGGAAGGCAGGAAGGTAGCCACATGCAATGCAAATAATGCAGATGGAGATAACGCTTAGTCTCAGAAGGTCGGAAGGTAGCCTTATGCAATGCAGATAATACAGATGGAGACAACGCTTAGTCTCGGAAGGCAGAAAGGTAGCCTTATACAATGCAGATAATACAGATGGAGACAATGCTTAGTCTCGAAATGCAAGAAGGTAGCCTTATGCAATGCAGATAATGCAGATGGAGACAACGCTTAGTCTCGGAAGGCAGAAAAGTAGCCTTATGCAATGCAGGAAATACAGACGGTAGTAAAGATTCTTAGCTGATTGTTGGTAACTAATTGTGATGTTGCGGTTGCTGGGGAATATTGTGCGCGGGTAGCAAATGCGAATAGGTGCGACGGTTTAATGTGATTGCATAATATGTCTAGTAACTTTGTGACTTAGGTGGCTGCATCCGAAGAAAAATCGTGAGTTTTGTAATGGGGGAAAAGTTAGTTTGTTTTCTCGTGGACTCCGACGTTGCGTATCATTGGGGTAGCGTTGCTAAAAAGCAGCTGTCATAGTTATGCGTGATTTAACAAATATAACGTAAGTAGAAAATAATTTTATTTAAATGAACCAACGACTGCGACGTGGTTCAAANTTTATTAAATTGTGACCGAACCCATAGGGCTGCCTACGTATCCCCTCTTAAATGTGAATCAGGTCAGGCGTAGTTCAAATTATATCATAAAGAAATCATAGATGGTTACACATAGTATCGTTTCAATGCATCTGAGTTGATTGGCTTCGGCCAGACTTCTCCGTCCACTTCTGCAAGAATAAGGGCTCCTCCAGTTAGAACCCAATGAACCATGTACGGACCTTGCTAGTTGGGAGAGAATTTCCCCTTGGATTTATTTTGATGTGGTAATATCTTATTCAACACCAGCTGCCCTGGTGTAAACTTCCTTGGCTTGACTCTTTTGTTGAAGGCTTTGGACATTCTGTTCTGATACAACTGACCGTGGCAAAACCTTTTACCCATTCTGCGTTGTCCAACTCTGCTTCTTGTATGATCCTTAGGGAGGTAATCTCTACCTCGGCGGGAATGACCGCCTCCGTACCATAAATTAGCATGTAGGGAGTTGCCCCGGTTGATGTGCGGATCCAATACTACAAGGTAAAGTAATAGAGGTCTTCCTGGCTTGGGAGGAACCAAGACTGGCGGCGTTGACAAGTACTCCTTGATTCTGTCAAAGGCTTCCTGACAATCATCGGTCCACCTAGTAGCAGCGTCCTTCTTTAGCATTTTAAAGATGGGTTCACAAATGACTATGGACTGGGCTATGAACTGGCTGATATAGTTGAGTCTCCCCAGGAAACTCATCACGTCCTTCTTGTTCTTTGGCAGTGGCAATTCTTGAATGGCCTTAAATTTTGATGGGTCCAATTCTATCACTCGACGACTCACGATGAAACCCAGTAATTTCCCAGCAAGAACCCCGAATGCACACTTGGCAGGATTCAGTTTCATATTGTACCTCCTTAATCTGTTGAAGAATTTTCTCAAATCTTCCCTATGATCAGTGGCTTTCTTGGATTTGATGATGACATCGTCCACATATACCTCGATCTCCTTGTGTATCATGTCGTGAAAGATAGTAGTCATGGCTCTCATGTAGGTGGCGGCAGCATTCTTCAACCCAAATGGCATCATTTTGTAGCAATACATTCCCCATGGCGTGATGAAAACCGTTTTTNGTCGATAAGAATGTGCATGTTTGGCAAGGAAAAGTCATCTTTGGGACTGGCCCGGTTGAGATCCCGGTAGTCGACACAGATTCTGGCCTTCCCATCCTTCTTTGGTACTGGAACGATGTTAGCTAACCATGTTGGATATTCCACTTCCCTGAGAACCTTGGCTTTGACCTGCTTAGTGACCTATTCTTTAATTTTCAAACTCATATCGGGTTTGAACTTCCTGAGCTTCTGCTTTACCGGCAGACAGGCTGGATCTATTGCCAGTTTGTGAGCTACGATGGACGTGCTGGGGCCAGTCATATCATCATCGACTAGGCAAATATGTACTCATATTCTTTAAAAATTCCGTATATTCTTTATTTTGTGATGGCGACAAGTGAACACTGATGCGGGTTTCTCTGACATTCTCTGCATCTCCCAAATTAATGACCTCAGTTTCTTCCAGGTTGGACTTAGGTCTATTCTCAAAATTCTCAACTTCTCTGGCGACCTCTTCGGGTATCTCATCTTCTTCTGAGTCTGTTTCCTTTTGTTGCGTTATTTCATTTCAAGTCACAGTCGTTGGTTCATCTTCAAGATAAGTTGTAGTAAGGCTGTATAAAATAAAGTAAATGATAGAGAAAATTATAAGCAAGATATATATGATAAACTGAAATGCTTTGGTTGAATCCATAATTGCTCGAAACATCAGAGCTCTTTTGAAATAAAGACAATGCGGAAAGAAAATCAACTAGTAAAGTAAGCTAAAATGAGATGCATGGTGCTTTTGTTTAGCCTTGCTACCCCGAAGCTTTTCGGGCCCTGGCGGTCCTAATTGACCAATTGCTGAGGCGGTGTCCTTTGCTTGCGGCTTGTATGGAAGGACCTTCCTCCCCCTCCTCCTCAAAAAGAACACAACAGTCCATATCATCATCCTCTAGGAACAAATTCTTCATGGCTGCCAATGTCTCATCTTCTTCAGACCCGTATATAGTATTTTTCGGCTGGAAGGTTTGATCCAGGCTAGGTATCGAAAACTCCAATGGATAGTAGGGGCCGCGCCATGGGGGTGACCAATTTTGGAATTCGTTCCAAGTATAATCATACCCTAAGCCAAAGGTAGTGCCATGTTTCTTCAGTTTGATGGGCTTAGTGATCCCCTGAAGATTTTTACCGAGCACCTTTCCAGGCTCGTACCCACACCAATTAAGGATGCTTTCAATCTTGTTGTCCCACCACTTGTCTTTGTCTACAGTGTTGACCCTTTTGATGCGGTGGTATGTCTCTCTGCCTATTCTCCTTCTGCCTCCGATAATTGGGATGGTCTGGTGACTGTATATGGGATTACTACCGTCTCCATAAATGATCACTTCCTGGTGATTCCATTCAAACTTTACCGCCTGATGTAGGGTCGATGCTACGGCTCCAGCAGTGTGGATCCATGGGCGTCCTAATAGTAGGTTGTAGGATGCCGGAACGTCTATTACTTGGAAGTCGACGTCGAACCACTTTGGTCCCATTTGCAAGCACGGGTTGATTTCTCCAATAGTAGATCTCTGGGACCCATCGAAGGCTTTGACATTGATAGCCCCGTCTTTGATTTCGTGCAGGATTTTTCCCAAAGTTCTGAGAGTTACAAGTGGGCATATGTTGAGGCTGGATCCTCCATTGATCAGGACTCTGGTGATGAAATAATCTTCACATTGCACAGTGATGTGCAGTGCCTTGTTATGACCCAAACCCTCTGGTGGTAATTCGTCGTCGTGGAAGGTTATTTTGTGGCTTTCTAGCACTTGCCCCACCATATTCGCCATCTCTCCTCCGGTTATATTGCTGGGCACATAGGCTTCGCTCAATATCTTCATTAAGGCATTCTTGTGAGCATCTAAACTTTGCAGAAGAGCCAGGATAGATATTTGTGCTGGTGTTTTCAGCGACCGAGTACTCCTTAGCCTGTATTTTCCTCCAAAGATCATCGGGCCCAGTTTCAATAGGATGTCCCGGGGCTTGCTTACCGGACTCAGCTAGGTGCTCTGGGGTGTAGACCCTCCCTGTTCTAGTCATTCCTTGTG